>VZTU01021949.1:0-19983 GCA_013400835.1 Zapornia atra | reverse complement strand
CCCCCCGAGGTGCAGCTGGAGAGGGAAAAATCTTATTCTTCCTGTTATTTGCCACAAAAGTGACAGGAATCCCTGAGCAGTGGATTTTTCTGAGCAGGGCAGAGGTAAGAAAATCAGATTTTCCCAGTAAACCAAGAAAGATGGATGCCTAGTCATGGTGTCAGGCTGCTCCCACTCTCCATCCATGCCCAAAATTACACTCACAGATTCACAGAATCACAGGCGTTGGAAGGGACCTCTAGAGCCCCTGGGGTGCAACCCCCTGCCAAAGCAGGGTCCCTAGGACAGGGGCTGGAATCTCTCCAGAGAAGGAGACTCCACACCTCCCTGGGCAGCCTGTCCCAGGGCTCCCTCACCCTCTCTGGGAAGAAGTTCTTCCCCACATTGGGGGGAACTCCCTGGGCTCCAACTTGAGCCCATCGCCCCTTGTCCTGTCCCCACAGACACTGAGCAGAGGCTGCCCATGGCCCCCTGGGTCCCACCCATCAGCTATTGATCCCCATTGATCAGATCCCCTCTCAGGCTTCTTCTCTCCAGCTGAACAGCCCCAGCTCACTCAGCCTTTCCTGGCAGGGGAGATGCTCCAGGCCCTTCAGCATCTCCAGAGCCTCCTCTGGACTCTCTCCAGGAGATCCCTGGCTTTTCTATCCCAGGGAGCCCAGAGCTGGACACAACACTCCAGGTGGGGAGTGTTGTTTTCTTTTAAGTTGTCTGGACATAAATTGTGAGCATCTCACTTTGGTTTTAATCCATGGCTATGAGAAGCAGTGTCCTTTTATGATGAGCAGAGGTTTTATTGCTTTCCTCTGAGGTGAGCACGCAGCAGCTTTACATTTCAATGAGAACATCATGCTGCTTAAACCTGGGCAAACCTGATGAGTGCTCAGCAGTTGGCTGTTCCTCCTCGAGGTGTTATCCAGCAAAGAGGAGTTTCAATGTGCCTGTGGGTGTGTGTGGGACTTGCAAAACATCTCTAAAGAGCTAGAGACTGTGGTGTCCTCCTTTGCACCGGAGTCAGATCTGCCCTGAAATTAGGGAGTAAGAGTGGGAATTTGTTACCTACAGATCAGTTAGGTACTTGAACCCCTTTGTTGACTAAAGCTGGATAGTTTTGGGGTGTGGGTTTAAACAGAAAGAGGGTAGATTTAGGTTAGACATTAGGAAGAAATCCTTCCTGGGGATTGGGGAGGCCCTGGCACAGGGTGCCCAGAGAAGCTGGGGCTGCCCCTGGCAGGGTTCAAGGCCAGGTTGGATGGGGCTTGGAGCACCTGACTGTGGCAGGGGGGCACTGTGGGGGCTCTCACTGCTGGTCCCCCATTTCTCTTCCCATGATTGCCCAGCTGCATGACCTGAGATCCCAGCAAGGGAGGCCCCAGGTGCCTCATGTGCAGGATGACAAAGAACTTGTCTCTCCAGGATGAGCAATTCCAGTTTCTGAAATAAATGTCCTTGTCACAAGAAATGTGGAGACTTTGGACCATTCCCAGAGGGAGACAAGGTGGGCAGTAGCCCACAGTTGTGAGTGGTAATCCCAAACTGCTATGCTTTTTGCTGAGCTGTGAACAGAGTCCGAGGGAAAGCTTCTGAAGCACTGGGAATAGACTTGAGGCTGCTATCAACCCTCCACACCCCATCCACAGTGCTGAGCCTGAGTCCCAGCAATCCTGCCAACAACAGCAGCTGAATCCCCAAGGCCAGCTGAGCAGTCAGATGCCAACCAGAGCATCCTCTTTGGCATGCATGATCCAAGCCATGGAGCTATTTTAGCAGTGAGGTCAGGTGCTGCTTGAAAGACAGCCCTGGCAGCACAAAGCCCTCTCTTTTTTGAATATATTTATCAAACAAACTGGGGATCAGGCATTTCAAAAACCCAGCTGTTGCTTGGCTTGGGCTTGGCTTTCAGGTGAAGGCCAGAGAGAGGTGTATCAGCTGCCTCTGTCTTTCATGGATTCCCAGCGGTGGGAAGTGACACCATTGGACTGCCACTTCAGCACCTCCCTAGCTGTACATTCACGATCACATTGCCTTTCTTGGTGCAACCAGGTGCATGTCAAGCAGCTAGGAAGCCACCTCTGTCACCAAAGGACATGAAACTTTGGATATGGGGTGAATGTGGCCCTATATGTGTTATAGGTTTACCAGCTCTGAGGTTGTCAGTCAATCCTAGCTGGAAAAGCCAGCTCTGCTGTACATGATCCTGACTCCAATAACTGGACTTGCTGTTGTTTCTTAACTTCTGAGATATCAATACACTAATGAGATTGAATGGTTATTCCAGAGACCTATGAGGAAATTCTGTGTAGGCTGCTTCTCACCTCAAGGGAAGGGAAAGGCCCAGCTGGAGATGCTTTTGTGGAGCATCATCCTTAGCATGCCTTAACCAGAGCATTACCCTTGGACAACTGAAAAACTCAAGGCAGAGCTGAGGAGCACCTATAAAGGAGAGAGGTTGATCTGGACAAAAGAGGTAGAGTGATGGATAAAACAAGGTCAGGCTATAAAGTGAAGTAGGGTTCACTGACTTAATGGACTACATCTCCACATAAAGGTACTACACTGAGGACATTGGCACTTCATCATCTCAATCCCCTTATATCCCACCTGCCCTTCCAGTCATTCCCCATACTTCTCAACCCTACAGTGGTCCAGTATTTCCAGCCAAAAGGAACGTTTCTCAAGAGCCAAATAGCCCCAGGTGGGAGTTCAGGGTGATCTTACAAACGTGGCACTGAAGTCTGAAGGTGCTCAGGGACCTACATACCTTTCCATGTCATCTAAGCCTTCTACATCACTACATCTGAGGGTAGGGAGGCTCTTCAGAGGGATCTGAACAGACTGGACTCATGGGCTGTGACCAATGGGATGAAGTTTAACAAGACCAAGTGTGGAGTGCTGCACATGGGACAGAACAACCCCATGCAGTGCTACAGGCTGGGGGAGACTGGCTGGAGAGATGCCAGGCAGAGAAGGACCTGGGGGTGTTGGGTGACTGCAGGCTGAATATGAGCCAGCAGTGTGCCCAGGTGGCCAGGAAAGCCAATGGCATCCTGGCTTGTGTCAAAAATAGTGTGGCCAGTAGGTCTGGGGATTGTGCCCCTGTACTGGGCATTGGTGAGGCTGAACCTCGAGTACTGGGTCCAGTTGTGGGCTCCTCACCATAAGAAGGACATTGAGGTCCTAGAGCGAGTCCAGAGAAGGGCAACCAGGCTGGGGAAGGGGCTGGAGAGCAGCAAAGCTTGCGAGGAGCGGCTGAGGGAGCTGAGGGTGTTGAGCCTGGAGAAGAGGAGGCTGAGGGGAGACCTTCTCAGCCCTCCCCTGCCCTGCCAGGAGGGTGCAGAGAGGTGGGCGAGGGTCTCTTCAGCCAGGGGCCAGGAGCTGGGAGGAGGGGCAATGGGCTCAAGCTGCCCCAGGGCAGGGTCAGCTCAGCTGGGAGGGCAAAGTTCTTCCCTGGCAGAGCTGTGGACCTGTGGCTGCCCAAGGAGGGGGCTGAGTCCCCACCCCTGGGGGTGTTTAAAAAAAGGGTAGATGAGGCACTTAGGGATATAGTTTAGCATAGGATGGGATTGGTTGGACTTGATGATCTTCAAAGGTCTTTTCCAACCTTGTGATTCTGTGAAGTGTATTGCTGGGAGTTTGGAAAGTACGCAGAGGTGACACAGCCTTTCTGCCTCAGTTTCCCCTGGGCACAGCAAACCATCTCCCCTTTCCTTGCCTTATCTGTGTTGACTACCTCTAACTTTTGGGGTTTTGTTTTAAATTTTCTCTTTTTTTGTGTGTTCATATATGTCAAACAGGGAAGAGAGAACAGTGGGACGAGAGGAAAGGGCAGATTTCAGAGCAGGCAGCTGCTGCGAGCAGGAGCATTAAGCTCTCTTCTGTTGGTGTCAGGGGGAGCTCTGCTTGCAGTGGGAAGGAGGAAACAGCTCCTGCAGCTCTGCAGCCTTTATGTTGGCAAATCACCAGCCTTTTTGCTCAAAAGCTTGACTGAATTTCCAATGCAGCTGCTCCAGGCCATGTTGTGATTGATTTATTTTTTGGTCTTTTTCTCTTTTTTTTTTCATTCTCCCTTTATCCTTTTTTTTTCCTTCTTCCAAAACACCAACTCTTCATCCTACAGCAGGCTGCTGAGGCCTGATCAGCCACCAAACACAAGATCACACCACAGCCCCCACGTAGCCCATTAATTTTGTGAGGGAGGCAAAGTCTTGGCACACCTTCCCTACTCCAGCTTGGAGAACTGGACACCACAAAGCTACTAGGTCAGGCTAACCTGCTCCTTTCCAGAGCCCTGTGCACATTTTGCTCTCTCTGTGCCAGACATCCAGATCCTCAGCCAGAGGCACACACAGATGTAACAGAGACACAACACTGAGCTGGCTTGGTGCAGCCCCTCTGTTCTTTCCTATCTGGGGAAGAAATCAGCTAGAAGCTAAATTAATTCTTCCCATCTTTGATGTCCATAAAGGGGTTTGGTGGATGCTCCTAAGATGTTTCTGCTGCAAAGGGTCAACCCCACATCCCTCAGCCCGCTGCCCTGGTGCTAAGGTTTGGGATATACTCATGCCAAGTCACATCTGCTGGTGGGATGCTACCGCATACGGACCACAGGGGAGATGAGGAATTCGTGCCCTGTGCATGCTGTGCCAAGGCTGTGGGCCAGGCAGGTATGGGCTCAATGCCATCTCCCCTTCTGTACTGAGTGTGCCAGCAGCCACAGCCAAAGGCAGAGAAAACTTGGTGGTTCAGATAGCTCACAACCCGGCGGCGATATCTCTTCTCTCTGGGGTGCACCTTCAGGTGCCATCCTGTTTGGGACATGCTGAGGTTGGGTACAAGTGACAGACAGCAATGTGGGGTTAGGGCACAGCAAGGACAGGAACGAGCATGGGTTTGGCCAGGAAAATAGTCCCTCAGTGGGGGTAGCTGCCATGGTGGGGGTCAGGCTGCTGTGACTGTCCTGGGTACATATTTGGCATTCATATCACCTAAGTTTGGAGTCAGTACAGAAAAATAAGCATTTCCTGGGTGAGAGGGACCACCTCCAGAACTAGGTGTCACCCAAATAAGGCCTGTTTGTCTGTACTGCCTCTTGGCTTTCCAACTGTGTCTGAGCATCGCTGCAGCCACAGGAAGGATATCAGTGATGGACATGGCCCAGGGCAGAAGGTGTTCTTCCAGTCACGAGGGAGACACTCACACTTAGGAGAGATGCTCTGGGTCTGCATGGGTGAATCTGGCACTGTTCTCTGCCCCTGAGGTGCATGGGACAATGCACATCCTTGTTGTCAATCTCTCTAAAAGAGGATGGCTGTCCTGAGGGAATGAGCCCTGATGCCCAATGACTGTGAGCTACAGAGAGGAATCTTTCACCCAGCTGAAAGGCGTGCAAGGAATCGTGCTTGATATTTAATTTGAGAGATATTCATGAACCCAGAGCCAGGAACTTTCCCAGTTTATATATAACTTACAGAGGTAGCGGTTCTGTCTCAGAGTCATTGCTTTTCCAGGGCTGAAATCAGAACTGGGGGGAGGGGGTTTGTCCAGAAGCAGGAAGCTTTGAGAGTCTGGGCTAGGCTGGGTTGGTTAAAAATATCTTTGGTACAGGGAGACCTTCCCTTCACTTTGAGTTCTTGCAGCAAGAGCCTGGTTCAGTATCTGCAGGTACCTAGATGAGTCCTGAGAGTTTGAATAGTGTTGTGGACCCAAGTCCTGTGTCTCAAAGGCTTTGGGAACAGTCAGTACAAGCTACAGACTTCTGGTAGGAAAGGAAATAAGAATTACTGTGGCTTGTGCAGGGTGTTTGGGGTGGCCAGCCCTCTGAGGCAGGCTGCGTGGAATCCCATTGCTTTGATGCTAGTCTGAACTTCTCCTCTGCTTGCACATATGCAAGTGTAAACAAACTTTCCAGGCAAGAAAGGGAAGTTGATGAAGTTTGTTGCAAGAATTTGGGAGAACTTGAATTTCTGGCCTGCCAGAACCCCTCCCAGCCTCAGGACCGAAACCCAGAGCCCTGCTCTGGTGCAGTGGAGCTGTGCAGCAGGTGGCATGGAAGACCTTGGCCTCGTGGGATCTCCAGGGCAGCTGCAACACAGTGCAAGTATTCTCTGCAGCTCTGGAGTGTGCAGCACTGCTAATAGCTCTGGAGGAGCCAGCGTGCCAGCATTCCTTGGACGTGCCAGGAAAGTCGTGCCGAGTACACAAGGAGTTGGCTCCCCTATGGGATCATATTAGAGGCACTCTCAGGTCCTCCCAGCTTTAGCTGCTGTAATACATCATCTGCTTCATTGTCCATAGGAGGCTTTGTGGATGGTGTGGGATGTGGGAGGAGGCTCCTGGGAGGGTCAATCCCTGTGCCACTGCAGTGCACTGGCCCCATTGCCCACATAGCTGCTACTGAGAGCACCAGGGCAGACTTGCACAGGGTGGATTAGACCCTTTGAGGACCACCCTACATTAGTCCACCACAAGCATGGTTTCTATTCCTTGCTATGCTGGGTGAGCTTCCCCTCTTTTCCCTACTTGTACAGCAGGGATAAGATTGGTCCTCTGACACTGCCTTCTTTTAGGGCCTTAGACAAATCACTTCATTCTTGTGCTCTAAAAATATTTCTTTCCCCTTTCTTTGCCCTGCCTTGCCTTGCCTTGTCTTGCCTTGCCTTCCCTTCCCTTGCCTTCCCTTGCCTTCCCTTCCTTATCCTTATCCTTATCCTTATCCTTATCCTTATCCTTACTCCATTTCATTTGGATTCCTGAAGGCTTTATGATAATTAGCAGGTTTATATCTCATCTCATCATGGACCATCAAGATCATCTGCAGTAATGGAAAGGGAGATCTCATACTGAAATGACTGTGTGTGCCAGATTTTTACCCAGATAACTGTCTGTCTATCACAATACCTGCTGTCAGTATCCTTGGGAGGAAAGGTGCCAAGCCAAAAAGACATAGCCAACAAAGAACATCATCTCAGCATCATCACATCCTCTCATGTGCCTGGGACCTGAAAACAGAGAGCTGGAAACAGCTCTGTTGACTGCAGGAGCACAGATTTCCTTAGGACTCAAGGAGGTCCTAGGAGCATGGATCCATTCTGGGTCCTAGTCCTGGGATGGTGGGAAAACACCTTAAAGGCACAGAGAAAACATTCTAGCCCATATTCAGGTTTCTACAGAGGGGATTTCACTTTTTTTTTCCCCCCAAAGGATATTTCTCCCTATTTGTCTGAGAGCCCAGATGCTTGCCCAAGACTTTTTGAATATCCAGATGATCTCTTAGACTAGCCTGTTGCCTCTGGCATGTGGAAAACCACCTGCTAGAGAAGACAGTGATGAGTTGATCCTAATTGCTGTGAGTCAGTGTGATAAGCACAGGCAGGAAACTACAGCTGCACTGGCAGTCAGAGCTTCTGTTGTGCCAGAGGATGCTGACACCAGCAAGCTGCTGTTCCTGGAGAACATCCACAGAGGTCTCTCATGGTTCTAAGCTTTCCAGGAAAACCAGGTTTCTCTTGACCTTGATGTCTGTGTCCATTATATTAACTGAGACCACTGTGACAGTAAAAATCCTGCAAATCCAGGTAGTTTCTACCAGCAATGAAAAAACCCAAACCAACTCAAACAGCTGGTTTTATTTTGAAGGTGGGCTTTCACCATAGGACGTTAGAAGTAATGTCAGCTAAAGCTTGTCAGACCAACAGTAGTTCTTTGGCCAACAATCAAGCCAGGAACCCAACAAGCCTGTGTGGCAGCATCCACAAGGATGTTGTGGGTGACACCACAACATGACAGCAGCTGCACTCAGTGTGTCAGTCTGGACTCAAGTTAAAGAATATAGAATCATAAACTGGTTTGGGCAGGAAGGGACCTCAAAGTCCATCTAGTTTTACCTCCCCTGCCATGAGCAGGGACACCCTCCACTAGACCAGGTTGCTGAAAGCTCCATCCAACCTGGCCTGGAATCCCATCCCTATCTAATATATGGGAAGAAAACAAGGACACCAACAAATCCTGTGATCTGAAGGCCACCAAGACTTGTGCTATCTAAAGAATCACTTCATAGAAAAGAGTTATTCCTTTTGAGCAACTTGTTGCAAGCCCAAGATCAGGCCAGAAATAAAGTTATTGGGATGGAAGTGTGTATGGTGCCTCCTATGGCTCTTTCTACATCAGAGAGTGAGGATCAAGGCTATTGGTGGCCATATGACCCCAGACATTGTCTGGCTGCCAACCCCACTACAGCTCCAGATGAAAATGCCCATGCTTTGCCTATGTGGAGCCAACTTGGGGCACCTCCCAGCAGAGTAGCTTACATCATAATGGCTCTAACCTGTGCCCCAGATGCTACAGAAAAGAGCTCCCAGCTTGTGTCAGGAGCTCTTCCCTTGCAAAGGACATGGGGTAAAGAAAAGGCATCCCTGCATTTCTACGCACATTGGTAAAACATCAGGTGATGGCTGGATGCAGGCACAGCTTTCCTTCTAAATGTGCCTCAGGTTCCTGCTTCCAACAGACATTGATTATTTTCCTTCCAAGAAGGCTGTTTCTTCCCCTGCCTCTAGACTTTCCCTCTAGACCTGGATGAGACCCACAACACCTACTCACTCTGAGCTAGTGTGGATAAGGATGTAGTGACTCAATCTGTACACCTTTAGGTATACTGCAAACAGACTGGAGAGTCAGCAGAAAAGAGAGCTAAAATAGATCTTAGAGGAAAACCATTACTATTACAGCCTCAACACAGCTGGCCTTCCTGGGTTTTCCTACCCTATTCCCCAGCCCCACTGCAGCCCCAACACATTGGTCCTCAGCTGAGATGTTGCCATGCTCCCACCACCTTCCAGTGGATGCAGGCACTGGGCTATCAGGGCTGCTTTAATGGAATGGCATCCTAATTATGGGGCCATTAATACCTGGGTTCATGTACTCTTTTTTACTGGACTAAAATGTGATGCTTTATTTGGCAGTAATAATTTGTGACAGTAAGTTGCCTGGCTTGCTGCCCTGTGGGGAAGAGAGACAGCCTCTCCTCTCCCTGCTCTGGGGCCAAAAAGCTCTTTAGTTTTTTTAATTTGCCAGATGCCTCACAGGACTCTGCCCAGATGGGCTGGACTGGGGGGGAGCAGGTTGAGTGTGATGGACCCTTTGCTAGTGCAGACACCCCAGACACCTTTCAGCCTTGCACTACAGCAAGGTCAACCAGCACTGCCAAGAGAGCAGACATCAATGAAGAGCAAATAAGACTGGAAGCCACCTGCAGATGCTTTGGGAAAGCAGAGATATGGATGACATTCTGGGACAGCCATTTTCAAGAGGTGGTTACCAACCACTCATCATTAGAAACTTGCAGGCTGAGGTTACAGATTCCTTCCAGCTCTAATTCCCTTCTCTCCCCTCCAACTCACTTTTTGGAGTTGTAATCCTGGAAATACTTTCTGTGTCTTCAAATGGGATCTGACCACAACTCTTGGTTTCCATACCTCTCCTGTTAACAAATTCCTTAGTCTGGTAAACCTCTGAAAGTTTCTTGATGTCTTATTTTGTCTCCCTTTCAAATTTGCTCAGAAAATCCCTTTAACCTTTCGCTCTGAGACACAAGACAGATGTCTGTGGGCACCTCTACCTCATAGGTGTGTCTGTTCTCAGCCCTGGCTGCAGATGTGTGATGCCTTTGTTCCGTGAGTCAACACTCCTTTGACCCATTGGTGACCCAAGTGACTGATTTTGGTGGACAGTGCTGTTCCAGACTAACTGTAAACACAGGTAGAATCAGGCTTAGGCATTTTTCCATGAAATGCACAAGAAGTAGGGTCAGGTAGATGATCAGAAGAAATAATACTCTCTACTGTTTAACCCCAGTAGGGCAAATATGGTGGATGTCCAGAAGCCAAGTTCTCACATCAAGCAACGGTGTAGTAGACACAAGTTGGAGCAATGCAAGTTGGCAAAGATCATAGAATCATAGAATGGCATAGGTTGGAAGGGACCCCAAGGATCATAGAGCTCCAACCCCTCTGCCACAGGCAGGGCCACCAACCTCAGGCCTGGAGCTACACAAGGTTGCCCAGGGCCCCATCCAACCTGGCCTTCAACACCCCCAGGGACGGGGCACCCACCCCCTCTCTGGGCAGCCCCTTCCAGCACCTCACCACTCTCTCTGTATAAAACTTCCCCCTAATACCTCATCTAACCCTTCCTTCCTTTAGTTTCAATCCATCCCCCTTGTCCTGCCATTCTCTACCCTTTTAAAAAGTTGAATCCCCTCCTGTTCCTGGGGTCCCTTCAGGGACTGGCAGGCTGCAATGAGGTCCCCCCACAGCCTTCTCTTCTCCAGGCTGACCCAGCCCAACTCCCTCAGCCTCTCTCCATAGGGGAGCTGCTCCAGCCCTCTGATCATCTTCATGGCCCTATTTTTCCAGGAAAAATAAAAGAAGATAAAAAGGTATGTTTTTTTCTCTATGAAAAAAGATCTTCAATGAAAATTCACATTTCATCCAGAAGCCTTTTTCCATTGGGGAAAGAAAAAAACTAATGCTTGAAGGAAACTTTTTGAGCAGCTGCTACACTGCATCTTGCCACCTCAGCGGGGCACTTGCAATTTTAATTAGTGGTTAGGATAATAATGTGCTGCATGGTTCTCTGATGGGAAACGCTAGTAAATGATTATTCCAGCTGCCTGTTGGGTCCTGGTTTCTTCTGTTGCTTGTGTGGCTTGCTCGGGTTTAGCAGACTCTTGAGGAGCATCTCCCCTATGAGGAAAGGCTGAAAGAACTGGGGCTGTTCAGCAGTGAGCCCCAGGGGCTGAGAAGGTCAATGGGATCCTGGGGGATCCACACTCAAGAGGAGTGTGGCCAGCAGGTCAAAGGAGGGGATCCTCCCCCTCTGCTCTGCCCTGGTCAGGCCCTACCTGGAGTGTTGTGTCCAGTTCTGGGCTCCCTGGGATAAAAACCCGGGGATCTCCTGGAGAGAGTCCAGAGGAGGCTACAAAGATGATGAAGGGCCTGGAGCATCTCCCCTGCCAGGAAAGGCTGAGCGAGCTGGGGCTGTTCAGCTGGAGAGAAGAAGCCTGAGTGGCGATCTGATCAATGGTGATCAATAGCTGAAGGGTAGGACCCAGGGGGCCATGCGCAGCCTCTGCTCAGTGTCTGTGGGGACAGGACAAGGGGTGATGGCTTCAGGTTGGAGCACAGGCAGTTCTGCACCAATCTGGGGAAGAACTTTTTCCTGGTGAAGGTGAAGGAGCCCTGGGACAGGCTGCCCGGGGGGTGTGGAATCTCCTTCTCTGGAGAGATTCCAGCCCCATCTGGACACCGACCTGTGCACCCTGTCCTAGGGACCCTGCTTTGGCAGGGGGGTTGGACCCACTGATCTCTGGAGGTCCCTTCCAACCCCTGTGATTCTATGATTCTGTGATTCTGTGATCTGCAAACCCTTTTAATCACAGTGACCAAAGATGATCTTTTGATCAACAGCACAGCAGTGCTGAGTGTAAAGAAGAAATCAATTAGCAAAGAGGCAGATTGCATTCCCCACTCCTCTTCTACCTGGAAGAGCTTCCAAAATGGGGACTGTGGTGCAATATGGTAGGGAGAATGACTACCAGTGCTGTAACTTCACTGCAGGACTTGGCCATTCTCAAGCATCAAGGCCACCATGACTGACAGTTGGCCAACTAGTTGCATCTCAGAGCAGCCTGGAGCATAAAGCTGGCTGAACTGAGGTTAGTATGATTCAGTGCATGCATGAGCTTGATACTTTAGATGGGGAAAATGACTTGTCACCAAGATAAACAGCACCTGGGGCAAGAGGGGCTGAACGACACTGGAGGGATACACTCAATTTAATAAAGAAATCAGCACTAGAAGCAACACATAATTATCCCAGGGTGAGACTTTAATTGCACACAAACTCAGCTAAAAGGCCCCCTCCCCATCTCAGCCTGTCTGCATCCCAAGACCCTGGGAGTTTCAAGAAGTGCTTGTTCAAATACACTAATGAATCACATCATCCCCTGTAGCCTTAAAGAAACCACTGGTGGGTTTTTTTGTTTGTTTGGGTTTTTTTTTCCACAGGGATAGGACAATAGTCCAATGATGCAAGGCGATGGGTGGTCTAACCCTGCTCTTCAAATCAAGATTAAATTGTTCTATGGCAGTCTACGTACATAGAAATACTCAGGTTTTCCTGCAAGGAGCATGGGAAAGCATCTCTAGCCCTCCCCTCATCAGTACCAGAGCTCTTTAAAAATATTTCCTCCATGTCTGTCTGTGTTGGGGCTTAAACCAGAAACATGACCAGCAGAATCCTGGATTTCTGCAGGAATCAAGCAAGCAGTTCAAAAGTTCAAAGTTTACAGCTCCAGCCACAATAAAATGAAAATACTAAATGAAAATTCACATCAAAAACTAAATAATCTCTTCTGGTTAAAATATTAATGGGGTAGAAGGAGCCTATGATTGCCTGAGCAGAGTATTATAGAAGTATTTCATCTTTAGTTCACTGCTGGGTCAGCTCCAATTGAGCTGGAGTCCCCTCTCCTCACTCCTCACTCTTGTTCTGCAAGGTAGCAATAATAATTGTGGGGACTCACCATACCCAGGACCACCTTCCTGCTGTGCAGCTCAGGAAAAAAAGATCTCCAATCTCTTCTGATATATAAAGAAAGAGGATGGGGTTGGACTTGATGACCTTTAAAGGTCCCTTCCAACCCAAACCATTCTACAATTCTGATAGGACAGACACTCATCCTGAAGTCAGAACAAATTGGGTGCAGAAAGGGCTTTAAGTTTTTGCATCTGGCCACCAGCTCTCCAGGTGTTTCACCTACTAAAAGCAGCCACACTCTATTTTAGGCTTCTATTTTAGCCTGATTTAGGCTTCTTCAACTCCATGACTCTAGACTGAAAGGCTTTTCAGGAAATTTTTATGTTTCTTAGGAGCCAAACTTCTAATTTCTAGCATAAAGGTGCTTCTGCTCATTATGCTTGATTGTCCTGGTATCAACAACACGTAGTGTTGATCCATCAGGCTTCTGATGGGTCACTGGCTGCATCCCTCTTGCTTGGGAAGAGGATTTTTGGTCTCAGAGCAGGTTGTAGAGGGGGTCTTGGCTCTCTTGGGCATGTCTGTGATGTGTAACAAGAAGGGATGTCCTGGAAAGAGTCCAGAGGAGGGATACAAAGATGATGAAGGGCCTGGAACATCTCCCCTATGAGGACAGGCTGAGAACTGGGACCATTCAACCTGGAGAAAAGAAGACTAAGGGGGGACCTTATAAATGTTTATAAATATCTTGAGTATGGGATGCAGACGGAATTGACCAGCCCCTTTTTCAGTGTCTGTGGGGACAGGACAAGGGGCAACGGCTGCAAGTTAGAGCACAGGAAGTTCCACACCAACATGGGGAAGAACTTTTACACAGTGAGGGTGAGGGAGCCCTGGGACAGGCTGCCCATGGGTGGTGTGGAGTCTTCACCTCTGGAGATATTCAAGACCCATCTGGATGCTGACCTGTGTGACCTGTCCTAGGGACCCTGCTTTGGCAGGGGTGTTGGACCTGCTGATCTCTCGAGGTCCCTTCTAACCCCTATGATTCTATGATCCACCCTATGGATCAGGGTCTATGGTCTCACCATCCTGGGCTGTGGGATAGCATAGTTGTGCAGTGCTGGGACCAGCTGCTCAGCCTCCTTGCACCTCGATAGCTTGAGTGTCTGTGATTTATAGCAAGCTCAGCACATGGAACTCTGTTCTCTTGGGAAAACCCAACCAGGGATCCTGCAACGGGGCTTGTTGCATGCTAATTCCCTTTTCAACTCTTACTAAGGCACTGAGACAAAGGCAAGGCTCTTCTGCAAGCTGAGTCTTAAAATCCCCTTGAAAAATCAGCATAAATTTCTCTAGATAATCCCTCCTGTTGCTTTTTACAAATAATGTATCTCAAAGTGCTTTCAGGGGGTGCAAAACACAGAGCCCACAGGGGAATGTGTGTATCTCTGTGTATTATTTTCCTCTGTTTGCTTTCACATTTGTCTTTACAGTTGTTACTGTGCTTTGGAAAGGGAAAAAAAAAAAAGAAAAAGAAAAAATCAGACAAGGATAAATTGCCAGCAGCCTTTTAAAATAACATTTAGAAAGGATTTGGCTGACTAAATGCAGATGTCTCCACTGGAACGAGTCACCTTGGGCTTTCTTCAGTGCCAGCAGAGATTTGCTTAAAATAGATGGTATCTGTGTTTGTTAATGAGGGAGTTATTGCTGGGGAACCCCTCTCCCCTTGCTGTGGGGTGGGCACTGGAGAGATGGTTTGCCCAGTCCCTACCTTTAGCTCAGGCTTTCTCAGACTGTTCCTACTGGGTCTGCTGTAGAACCAGCACCATCTCTGACATATTTCTGGGACTGGGCCACAAGATGCTGGAGGTGAAAAGAATTTAATCCTAAGGAAAAGTCCTAACTGGTGTCTGGACATTGGCAGTGTTTAGTTTACTAGAGCCTGTCGTTGAGTTGACTGGAGTGCCAGGCATGATTTATCTCCTCCTAAAGTAGACACATAAACAGGGCACATGAATCATGCCTTAAAAGTGCCTGTTTTTCCTCAGCAACTATAAAGGGAGCCTGGGATATGAGCTCAGAGGGAGTGGTTCCCACCCTTGTCACCGAAAGCGAGGTGGGTGAATTGCTCTCCTTCCTCCTGCACCTCTGCATCCTCCTCCTATTCTGTCTCAGAATAGCTGGTTTAAATACCAATCCCTTTCTTTTTCTTGGTTTTTTCCTTGTTAACCACCACTCTCAGAGTTTATAAAGTCAAGAGGCACAGCTTACACAGGGACAGATGTTCCAGATAAGCCATAGCCTCCTTAACAAGTGTTTCAACAAAGTTTTCCTCCAGTCCTCCTTCTGCTGGAGCCAGAATTCTGTGGTGGGATCTAGTGGATCACCTGGCTGGATCTGAGACTTTTTTCCTGCTCCTGCTTGCCCTGTGCAAAATCCACTTCACTAATCACCAAGATCTCCTACAAATGATGGGGAGACATCCCACCACCTGCCCCAGGACAATGACTGATCCATCACAGCCAAACCTCTCTGATACACATGTCTTTTCTCCAGCATGTAGAAAGGCAGATTATAATTATTGATGAGAAGGAAAAAAAACCCAACAAACCCAAACCCATCTAAAAATACCTCACTGTATTTAACTGCCCAAGTTCTCTACAGTTGAAAGCTTTTCCAAAAAAATCTAACTTTGGATTCAGAAATGAGTGAGCCACCAGTGTGCATCACCCAGCCTGTAAAACAGCTAATGAGTTTTTGTCTGTTTGAAAACAAGATTCTTTGTGGGGTGAGGTTGGTGGAGGGATTATGACAAACAGTGCCTGCTCACATCCTGATTTGGAGGCTGAACTTGTGTGTGTCAACAAGAAGCAGAAGGGAAAGAATTTCATTGGAATCGGGAGGACGGTGGAGGGTTGTGAGGCAGAAAGGGAAGGTGAGACTGGAGCAGAATGCTGGGGTCATGGAAAACAAACCTGTGAAAGGAAACCTGAAGCCAGGCAGGTTCAGTTTGCATCAATACTCTGGCAGGTGAACTGGCATTATTGGTGGGAAGATGAGGGAAGGGAAACTTAGCTGTTTCCCTCCGTAGACGGTTCAGAGTAGGGCCACAAAGATGATTAGAGGGCTGGAGCAGCTCCCCTACGAAGAGAGGCTGGGAGAGCTGGGATGCTTCAGCCTGGAGAAGAGAAGGCTGTGGGGGGACCTCATTGCAGCCTTCCAGTGCCTGAAGGGACCCCAGGAACAGGAGGGGAATCAGCTCTTGGGAAGGGCAGAGACTGGCAGGACAAGGGGGCTGGAGTGAAGCTGGAGGAGGAAAGGGTTAGGTTAGATATTAGGGGGAAATTCTTTGCAAAGAGAGTGGTAAGGGGCTGGAAAGGGCTGCCCAGAGAGGGGGTGGGTGCCCCGTGCCTGGGGGTGTTGAAGGCCAGGTTGGCTGGGGCCCTGGGCAACCCTGTGTAGCTCCAGGCCTGGAGGTTGGTGGCCCTGCCTGTGGCAGGGGGTTGGAGCTCTGTGATCCTTGGGGTCCCTTCCAACCCCAACCAGTTTATGAGTCTATGATTTCTGTAGCTATAGCCAGAGAAAAGTATTGTGCTACAGCAGTGGCTCACAGAAAAAAATAGCGTTATCCATTCACATCCTGGGGGGCATCAAGAGGAGTGTGGGCAGCAGGTCAAAGGAGGGGATCCTCTCCCTATACTCTGCCCTGGTCAGGCCCCACCTGGAGTGCTGTCTCCAGCTCTGGGCTCCCTGGGATAGAAAAGCCAGGGATCTCCTGGAGGGAGTCCAGAGGAGGCTCTGGAGATGCTGAAGGGCCTGGAGCATCTCCCCTGTGAGGACAGGCTGAGTGAGCTGGGGCTGTTCAGCCTGGAGAGAAGCAGCCTGAGAGGGGATCTGATCAATGGTGGTCAATAGCTGAAGAGTGGGACCCAGGGGGCCATTGGCAGCCTCTGCTCAGTGTCTGTGGGGACAGGACAAGGGGCGATGGCTTCAGGTTGGAGCACAGGCAGTTCAGCCCCAATGTGGGGAAGAACTTTTTCCCAGTGAGGGTGAGGGAGCCCTGGGACAGGCTGCCCAGGGGGGTGTGGAGTCTCCTTCTCTGGAGAGATTCCAGCCCCATCTGGACACCGACCTGTGTGACCTGTCCTAGGGAGCTGCTTTGGCAGGGGGTTGGACCCGCTGATCTCTCGAGGTCCCTTCCAACCCCTACGATTCTGTGATTCTATGATTCTCTTTGCAGCCTCCCATCCCAAAGCTGGGAAAACCAGTGCTGCATTTGACTCCTTCATGCTATTTTTCAATGCCTACCACAGCTGAATGACGCAAATTCTCCCAGCAGCAGCAGCCCCAGTGAACCAACCGAGACACAACAAATGGACCCAGAATTCTGTCCGATGTAAACCGAGCCACCCCACTGACGTCAGCTGGACTATGCTGGGGTAGGATCTCTTACTGAGAGCCTGGTTCAGAATACCAGTCCTCCCATGATCACAATACATGATTTATATCCCCTAACATCTAGACAGATATGGTTATCAGCACGTGCAAATATCCAATTACTCTTTCCCTGGTTAGAAATACTCAGAGGAGCACTGGGCATTTTGGTGCACACCCCACCCTGTGACTATTTTGCTGATGCATATAAATGTGTCTGCACCTTAAATTTAGCACAGGGAGCAGACAATTCTCCATCTGAAAAAGCAGATTGGATGCCTCCTGGAAAAAAAAAAAAAAGAGACACCCCCATCTGGACTGAGAAATGGGCTTTGTGCTGGGATAAAGGAGTGAATTTCTGCCTTCAGTTGTACAGAAAAGCCTTCAGGCTTTTGGATCTAGGAATAGCTCGTGCTAACAGTCAAATAAAGAGTGGATGGAGTCAGTGCTAGTTTTCTACTGCCTGGAATTTGGGATACTCTGGGTGCTCTGCTCACTAATGAGGCAAAATGCAAGTTTCAGCTTTAATTTTGCATGGTCACTGGCTGGTTCAATCACTTTCCTGTAACCCATGGCTGATTTTTACAGAGCCTGCAGGCCTTGGCTGGCTTCAAAAACTCAACCAGAAGCCAGATTTATGGGAAGTTTTCAAAAAGATTCAAAGCTCCTTGAAAGCTGTAGTTACTAAGGGAAATACATGGATGAACACACATGTGTAGACAAGTAATATTCTTTTTTTACAGGATTAAATTAAAAAAAAAACCCTCAAAACCCAAACACTTTTGGACAGCTTAGACACCCCTCATGATCCAGACTTTATTCAGGAGTTAGAGATTAGAAAATAAACCTGGATGGAGAAGGGGGATGAGGGAGGATATTATTTATATATTTACCATGGTGTTTCTTCCATTTCTTTTGAAATGTGGGGGGTGTTTTGTCCATTTTTGGAGACAGGAACTGGGGTGAAAAGACCCCAGCTGGGTTGAGCTGAGCCCCTCTCTCTGTTCTTCTTGTGAGAACTGCACAGCAAGAGCAATGACATCCCATGACTACTACCACAAAGCACTCAGCCCTGCAGTCATGGTCTCCTAACTCCCAAAGCAGCTCTCCCCAGCGGGTAATGAGTCCTAATTGGCAGGTCACGAGAAAGGAACCAGGCCTCGGAAGGAGAGGAGGGGAAATGTGGCCTCTGCCATCTGGAAAGCTGGTCACTCAAAAACAAAGACCTGCAACAGGAAACCACTCCTACCAACGTGGTCAACAGCCCAAGACAGAAGCCAAATGTCTTTACTTGTAAGTGGGGCCAAACTTAGTAAAGCAGATGGAGGAGGGATGAAATCAAACCGGAACAGCTTTGACTCCTCATCCAGGAAAGGATACAGCTCAGGTTTCCAGAGACACAGGGGGTGCCTGGTGAACGTTTGCTCAGGATCCTAGTGAACATCTGCTCAGGATCTCATTGTGCTTGTACAGTACCTGAACAGAGGATGGATGTGTTTCCTGTCCCACTTATCTCCCCTCACCCCTTCACCCACCCTCTGGAGCTACTTCATCCTTTTCAGTGGGAACTGAGGAGGAAAAATGGCAGCAACACCATTGAGTTTAGGCAGTGGTCCAAGAGCACTTTGCTTTCCCACACCAAGTGTGAGGATGATTCATCAATCATCCTTTAATCCATGCTGAAGGATTTGGGCTTCTCTTGAAGCTCCAGAAGAGGATCGTGACCAGGAGATCACTGCTCCTGATGGCCTCAGACCATCTGGTCAGCATACATCAGGCTAATGAGCTGGTCCTCAAGAGAGCTGCTTTCAACTGAGACATATTGTAAGACTTTCTGAACGATTTGAAATGGCAAAAGATGGAAATTATGGATGCTGTGGGTGTGTAGGAGAAATCTGGGATTATGTTGTGCAGCACATAGGTCGGTAGGTGAGAAAGAGTGATCCAACCCCCTGAAGAACCAGGAAGGATTTACTGGTGGGTAACATAAATCTCCTGAGTAAATTGGGTCTTTTGGCTTGTGTGTAAATTTAATGATAAGTCAATGAGATAGAGGTTTTTGTTTCCATCTAAAAACATCATTTCCACAACTCAAACGCCTCTCATCTAACTTTACCTGTTCCAGCACCTAAATTAGGAGCAGAGTTTTATGGCAATCCCTCCATCCACCACAAAAGGCAAGGGATGGGCTCTGGAGAATGATTCATCCCACCCTAAAGTATGACTCCTGCTGGAGGACCCTACACTGACTACTGGGAAAAGCTCAACTGACTAGATCTTGACTTGGGCCTCCTGTGACTTCTCCACATTGTGGGGTGTGATTTCTTCATGTCTACAACCAGCCTTCAAGCTGTTGGCTTAGCTGGAAAACCCTGCCTTTGTAAAACACCACTGGCATTCGTTGGTGTGATAATATATGCTAGCAAAACCCAGAACTCATGTAATTTTTGGCCCAGAAATTCTCAGCTACAAATAAACCAATGAATCCTTACCCTCCTCTCTCCCTTCAAAATGGACAGCAGTTATCTATGGATCATTATTTATGTGTTCCTGACTAGTGCTGTGGAAAAAATGACTCCAACTACTCCCAGAAATGGGGCAAGTGAGATGGCACTGTTTGAATCTTGATAGTTTTCTACCCAAAGGCAGGTTTAAAGTTTCCACTTCATCTTTTGGGCTTTCTGCTGGTATTTGGGTTCTAAGTGAATAGGTTCTAGAAAAACACAGACAAAAGCATCCCCAGCCATTCCTCCTAGGCATGCAGTTCAGTCCATTAATAGTGGAGTGAGAGGAACCAGCCTGGAGATCATGAGCTCATGTCTTGCCTGGACTGGGGAGGAATCCTCAAGGAGACACCAAAGGCATCCACTCATTTTGTGTTCTGCTTTTCTGTTGCAGTTTGGTGCAGCTGTGCTGCTTCAGTGGCTTTTGTAAGCCACAGTCACAGCTTTCTCCAAGCCCCAAATTTTGGAAACATTGTTAGATTCAAGGCCAAACTGGAGGCTG
>VZTU01021947.1:75482-92866 GCA_013400835.1 Zapornia atra | reverse complement strand
GGGGTGTGTGTGTATGTGAGAGAGACTCAGCCAGCCAGCCAGTATCCATACAGAAACTTACCTAGGTGAGTACTGCCCTTCTTTTAACAGTGCAAGGTACAGTGTGTTTCACTTAAAGGCCTGTAGTTAATTATTTATTGGGGAAGCAGAGAAACATTGTGTATTCTCTAGATTTTCAGAAGGAAAAGGAGTGATAACTGGATGCCAACAGCTTGATTAGCCCACGTTTTTCCTTTTAGTTTTGTTGCTGATGCTCTTTTCTTCATCTGTTTGTGCTATAATCCACGTGTTTTCCCCTTTCATAGAATCATAGAATGGTCTGGGTTGGAAGGGACCCCAAGGATCATAGTGTTCCAATCCCCCTGCCACAGGCAGGGCCACCAACCTCCAGGTCTGGATCTACACAAGGTTGCCCAGGGCCCCATCCAACCTGGCCTTGAACACCTCCAGGGATGGGGCATCCACTACTTCTCTGGGCAGCCTGTTCCAGCACCTCACCTCTCTCTCTGTAAAAAACTTCCCCCTAATATCTAATCTAAAGCTTCCTTCCTTTAGTTTTAATCCATTCCCCCTTGTCCTTTCATTGCAATGGATATGCCTGCAGGTCATGTCCTTTGGTTTTGTCGTGTAGCCTGTCACTGCCCCTTTAATTGGTGGTGATTGAGGACGGTTCAGAAATCCCCGCTCTGCCCTCTGCAGTGTCCCTGTGAACGCTCCCTCCTCCCTGCCCACGTGCACCTAATTACATCCAGCCGCTGCTCTGGTACCCTGATCCTGCCAGTGGGTTTTTTGGTCGGCCGCTGAAGCAAGCCAAACACAGATCAATGGCTTTGATTGAAAACTGCAGAATGTGACAGACAGGAGCATTAGTGGCAGCTTTCTGGGGAAGTGACAGAGAAGGGCTCCCTAAGCTATAGCTCACCTCCCCCCCTTCATAGAATCACAGAATCGTAGGGGTTGGAAGGGACCTCCAGAGATCATCGGGGCCAAGCCCCCTGCCAAAGCAGGTTCCCTAGGGCAGGTTGCACAGGGAGGTGTCCAGGTGGGTCTTGAATCTCTCCAGAGCAGGAGACTCCACACCCCCCTGGGCAGCCTGTGCCAGGGCTCTGTCACCCTCACTGGGGAAAAGTTCTTCCCCATGTTGGTGCGGAACTTCCTGTGCTCCAACTTGAGGCCATTGCCCCTTGTCCTGTCCCCACAGAGCACTGAAAAGGGGCTGGCTGATTCCCCCTGCGTCCCACCCTTCAGATATTTATAAACATTCATCAGATCCCCTCTCAGCCTTCTTCTCTGAAGGCTGAACAGCCCCAGTTCTTTCAGCCTATAACCCTTGTACAGTTTTTTCAGGTGTGGGTGAGGGGGGGTGCTGTGGGATATGATGGGGTGACTGCTTCACTCTCTGACAGGAGTGGGACAGCCTGGGAATAGGACCCCATCAGTAGAAGTTTCCTGGCTGAATTGTTCTGTTCCACCCGAATGGAGTCTGGGAGAGAGAGACAGCAAAGATTACCCTTTGGTTTGTGGGTGCGTGGTGGTGTGTTCATCTGCCTGGATCCAGGACTGCTGGGTGAGGCCAGAAAGCTCCTTCTGCTGAAGCCAAGCCTGTAGTCTCCTGCCTGTTGTGTTTGTCAGCTGCTCAACCAGGGATTTGGAGGGATTAGGAGCATACCTCATTTAAACACAGCAAGGGGCAAGCAAATTATTTGTTTAACTGAAGCTCTGGGTGTCACAATCTCTTTTATTCCCAGGTTCGTGCAAAACAGATGGCTGGAGCAGACAGGATTGCCCACAAGAAGCAGTATGGATTCAATTCCAGCTCAGCTCAGAGTAGATGTGTCTGCAACTCCTGTTGAGCATAGCTCTAGTGTTTCTGTTCTGCTCCTGGCTCTGGTTTGTGTTGAGTTGGGTTTTTTTTGTTCTGCTGGGGAAATATGGGGTGGTTGCTTTAGAAAGCATTAGGTAGGTGGGAACTTTTAACTGCAGTTCTGTCATACATAATTTAAGAAGCCTGTTTGTCTCAAACTCACCATTGAGCCACAAATATGCAAACATGACAAAGAAAAACTTACATTACTGTAACAGAACCACAGAATTGTTACTGTTGGAGAAGACCTCCAAGCTCATCTAGTTCAACCATCCCCCTCCCACCTGTATTACTTATTAAATGTTTATATTAGAATAATTTTTTTCTTCAGCAGTTCTCAGTTTGAAAGCAGCAGTGTTTATTTATCAAGCTATAGTCTAATTAGTCTATTGGACTGTACACTGGAGTTACTGAAAACTGTCTGTAGAATGACTCCTCCAGTGGTTAAGGGAGGTCTTATGATCTCTGCACTAGCCTGTTCATGGCCATATTTATATCCCTTTATTCTTGTGCCAATGCTGACTTTTGGGGGTAAAACAAAAATCCCTCTCTTCTGTTTACCTTTCATATTTGTAGGCTACAGCCAGATCATTTTACATTTTTTTTCCCCCCTATTACTAAGCTGCTTCAGTCAAACTCAAGTCTTGCATGAAACTCTTCTCTGCTCCTGTTTTTTTTAGCCTAATAATTATTTTGTGTGCTTGTTCCAGTTCAAATTGATTTCTTTTTCTAAAAAAACTCAATTGCAATGGCACTCTCCCCCTCTCCCCCCACTGCATTGGGGAATTGGCTCGTGCCTTGTGCAGTGGCAGTGTTCCTCTCCCTTCACCACTGAAAGGGTTTTATTGGACAGAGAAACTGTAGGATCTCCCTTGGGGTTTTTTTGTCCTTTTGCACTCTGGTTTTGATCTGTGATCTCAGTAATAGTACATGTGCTATTGCTCTTCCCTCATTGCCAACAGATGTTATTTCTGCAGCTTATAGGAATGTATAGCTCCCTTTTGCTGACCTTTATTTGCACATACCTGTCCTTACCATTAACTATCATCATGTCTCTTTTACTCCAGTCTTTTCATGATGTTACTCTGTTGTGCCTTGTGCATTGAGATGGGGCAATACCTTCCATTTTAGGTTTGTTAACAAATACTATATTTTTCTTCCTTCAACACTGTTAATAACAATGTTATATTAGTTGTAGCCTACGAGCATCCTTTGAGGAACACTAACAACTTTCCTTCAGACTGGCACTTTTTAGCCCTTTGTGTTTTTTGCAGTTTTTTTACCCACATGTACTGCCTGGTTGTTTATCAGTAATTAAAAATAAGAAGAGTTTTGAATGATGAAATAGTCACACAACTAGGAGGCTACACTGAGCTAACTGCCATTATCTGCAAAGACACAAGGCAGATGTGGGGTAGCTTAGCCACTGCCAGTCTGCATGTTGAGATAATAGATAGTCTAACTCATTTCTGGGGTTCTCAATTCTATCTGTCATAGACCTGCAGGTACTGTTGCATAAGAGACTAGTTCAAATGAATAGTTGACCTCAATAATAGCATAGTTAGATATTGAACTCTTGGATATCCTTTTGAGTGATTCATTTGATAACATTCTTTTAAGTCCTGTCATATAGAATTTCAGGTTTGAAAGGAAGGACCACTTGAGAAGTGCAGAATGCTGCACTACCTTCACAGTATTTCTATGTAGACTGCTTTTAGTTGCAGTTAAGCATGCATTTCTTTTATTCTTGTGGCTGAATCAATTTTATATACCCTGATTGGGTATTGCCAGGGAACCTCTGAATGCAGAACTGGCTAGGTAGCTGAGTCATAAAAGACCTGCTTCTCCAAAAGGGACTGAAACCCTGTTTCACATGAAGCATGTTGCTTGGCTCTGCAGATAACAGATATTTGCTAGACCTGAATAGTGGTAATGTTGGGCTAAATTTGCAGCCCATGAAGGAGTCCACTGAGATGAAAAGCCTGTCCTTTCACAGAGACTTGAGCACCACAGGCATGTGCCTTTGGTGTGGAAAGCTCCTTGCAAGGTTATGCATAAAGAATGCATGACCTCATGTTTGCAAAGAAGTTTTTGATAACCAGGGTTTTTTTTAATAGCACCATCAGCCCAGAACATCTGAGCAGATCAGTTGGTTCTGGGCTGTTGGCTTGTCTTCCTCCTCTGGCAGCACCAGTGAAGTCATGGCAGTGCACACCTCTGAAGTATGACATCATGTCGTGTCTACCACTAGGGAAGAGGAGTGTTTGGCTGAATAATTAGTTCAGAAAGATGGGATTCTGACATGTTTTGCTGTTAACTGGGAGATGTGGTGACAGTCTTACTTCTTGAACGTTAGAGGTCAGCTTTATTTATCTAGGAATTAAGCTGAAGGTGGAATGTAGGAGTTACCATGTGCCTGTATTTAGAAACCATGATAAGCCTGAAATGCTTATTACTTACAAATCTGACCTGCTAGGGATTTGGGAGACAAGCAAGGAATACAAGCAAGAATACAGGATTCCTTGATATGACTGTATTTACACTGGAAGCAGGACCTAAATGACTTATTCCACCCAAGACAGTCGAATGTGTCTCTCTCCTTCTGGCAAGCAAGCCTTGTGTTAAGATAATTTCATTATGTTGAAGTATCTTCAGCAGGCCTTCTGTGGTACTGCTCTGGATGGGACTGGGGCCTTTGGTTATCTGTGGTATTTGCCTGTTTCTCTCCCCAGTAAATCAGATTCACTCCCCAGGTCTTGGTGTTGGGTCCAGTCCTGTTTAATGTCTTCATTGACGAACTTGCTGAGGGAACAGCACCCACCCTCAGCAAGTGCCGATGACACAAAGCTGGGAGGGGTGGCTGACACGCAGGACACTGCGCTGCCATCCAGAGAGACCTGGACAGGCTGGAGAGCTGGGCAGGGAGAAACCAGATGAGATTCAACAAGAGCAAGTGTAAAGTCTTGCACCTGGGGAGGAATAACCGTCTGTATCAGTACAGGCTGGGGGATGACCTGCTGGAGAAGAGCTCTGTGGAGAAGGACCTGGGGGTCCTGGTTGATGACAGGTTGGCTATGAGCCAGCAGTGTGCACTGGTGGCCAAGAGAGCCAATGGGATCCTGGGATGCATCAGGAAGAGTGTGTCCAGCAGGTTGAAGGAGGTGATCCTCCCCCTCTACTCTGCCCTGGTCAGGCCCTACCTGGCGTACTGTGTCCGGTTCTGGGCTCCCTGGTATAAAAAAGCCAGGGACCTTCTGGAGANATAAATATCTCAGGCATGGGATGCAGGGGGAATTGGCCAGCCCCTTTTCAGTGGTCTGTGGGGACAGGACAAGGGGCAATGGCTGTAAACTGGAGCACAGGAAGTTCCACACCAATATGCAGAAGAACTTTTTCCCAGTGAGGGTGACAGAGCCCTGGGACAGGCTGCCCAGGGGGGTGTGCAGTCTCCTTCTCTGGAGATATTCAAGACTCGTCTGGACGCCTATCTGTGCAATATGAGCTGGGGAGCTGCTTTGGCAGAGGGGTTGGACCCGATGATCTCTTGAGGTCCTTTCCTACCCCTACGATTCTGTGATTCTGTGATTCATCCCTTTCAAAAGCCAGCAGCAAAAGAAACTTTTCAAATGAAATCTTAGTTCAGTTAGGACTGATCAAAGGTAGAATTCCCTGGCTCCATACAAAGGAGGAATGTAAATAGAGTGGTGAAAGCACAAAAGTGTAGGCTTGAGGGAAGAGGTCCCCTTGGGGTTTTTTTACATGTTAAAAAAGTATATATAAAAAATAGGGGCCAAGCCTTAGCCTGCAGTGCAAGCCTTGCTTAGTTTGTGCTTTATATTTTACTGGAATAGCTACACTGGAAGGATGTTTTAGCTAATGGCTCTAGTTGTGAAAGCACTAACATGCATGTGAGGTATTGAAACTGTAGCTTTGCCAGAGCTGTCCCTACATTAAAGGGGTTGTGCTGCTTTAACTATGGAATTAAAGCAGCAGTGGTGCAAAGCCAAAGTGAGAAGCTTATTTTATTTCTGGTAGCATATATTATTGGGGGTTTTGACCTTCTAATGGTCAGCCAGGGCTCTGCATTTTCAATTACAGGTTTAACAGTCCAATCTTCCTGAATATGTTGCTTGGACAGTGAGAAGCATAATATAATTGCTGACAAATTGATGATTGGATTATAGGTGCTCAATGCAGAGCCTAATGGACAGGTTTGTATTTTAACATGTA
Source organism: Zapornia atra (assembly GCA_013400835.1). Classification (NCBI taxonomy): domain Eukaryota; kingdom Metazoa; phylum Chordata; class Aves; order Gruiformes; family Rallidae; genus Zapornia; species Zapornia atra. The sequence goes on along the minus strand of VZTU01021947.1, from coordinate 86,772 downwards.
AATCCCTGTGTAAGATGTATTCATATGCTTGAAGTAATCCATGTGTAAAATACCAAGACTTGTAAAACTGGAAATGTAACTGGATTTGCTGGACAAGAAGCCAGCTGAGGAAACTAGTATTTCCTTCCATTCCCTCTACAGCTTGTTTGGCTAGAGCTTGTCTTTGTGAAAGGTCCCAAACTTGGTCTGAAAGAAAGACCCTGCCACCACCCCTTGTATATTCAAGCTATAAATCACTCTTCTTAAAAGTGCTAATCTTTTTTTATTGGAATTTGCCTTGTCTTAACTTGTAGCTATTGCTTCCTTTTAAGACTTTCTGGTACTATATTGAAAAGCTCATAATGCCTAAGGTCTTTTCTCTCTGAAGTGGTCAAGTTTGCTTTTCATTTCCCTTATATAAAGTCTAGACTGAGAAGTTCCTCACAGACTAGTGTTTATATCCTCTTCTTTCATGTTGCTTCTAACTTCCTGCCCTGAACATGAATGTCAGAGCTGGGTGCAGTTTTCTAACCTCAGGTTTGCGAGTGTCTCATACAGAGGTGACATGTTCCCTCCTTCAGTAACCAATATATCCAAGGATTACTTTGACTTTTCCTAAGATAAGACATGCTTACTCTGGATTTATCATATTTGCAGCTTAAGATACTACTGGATTGTTAAGGTTTATTTGGTTATAATATGGCCTAAATATGTAAAAGTTCTGTCAGCAGACTGATGTTCTTTATCAGTTTAATGCATATCTGGTACAGGTGACTATGTAAAAATGTGTTTGAAGGAGTTGTGCTTTGGGAGTAAAGGAAATTTATATAAAGTAAGTCATGTGCATTTTGTCTACCTAAAATGTACCACAGTGACTCTGTTTAGTTTCAGAGAGGTGCTGGGGAAATACAACCTTGGGGGTTTCATGGGTGCTATGTTCAGAAGACTTGAATGCTTTACTAAGCTTTCCATTTATGGCTAGTGGAGAAGTTTCACTTGCTCTTGAAACAACAGGTTTTAAAGCTGTAAGATTAAAAATTAATTCTCTTGTTAGCTATTTCAAGCTTGAGGTAACAGGATTATGGCTTTCATTCCCTTTCTATTCAAACTGAAGGGTTGGATTGGTTTCCATTCCCTAATATCTCTGCCCTCTCTACTCTGCCCTCGTGAGGCCCCATCTGGAGTCCTGTGTCCAGATCTGGGGCCCCCAATACAAGAAAGATGTGGAACTGTTGGAGAGGGTCCAGAGGAGGGCCACAAGGATGATTAGAGGGCTGGAGCACCTGCCCTACAAAGAGAGGCTGAGGGAGCTGGGCTTGTTCAGCCTGGAGAAGAGAAGGCTGCGGGGGGACCTCATTGCAGCCTGCCAGTACCTGAAGGGAGCTTATAAGCAGGAGGGGATTCAACTTTTTAAAAGAGCAGATAATGGCAGGACAAGGGGGAATGGATTAAAACTAAAGGAGGGAAGGTTTAGATTAGATATTAGGGGGAAGTTTTTTACAGAGAGAGTGGTGAGGTGCTGGAACAGGCTGCCCAGAGAAGTAGTGGATGCCCCATCCCTGGAGGTGTTCAAGGCCAGGTTGGATGGGTCCCTGGGCAACCTTGTGTAGATCCAGGCCTGAGGTTGTTGGCCCTGCCTGTGGCAGGGGGGTTGGAGCTCTATGATCCTTGGGGTCCCTTCCAACCCAGACCATTCTATGATTCTATGATATCTGGCTAGAACCACGTGTGTCTGTCCAGCTCTCTAAGCCTCCAACTTCTGGCCCAGTCTTTCAAGTAGGTACTCGGTAGCTCTTCTTGTAAAGAGCTGAAGAAAACATAATGCTGGGGGTCATCTTAAGAGTGAGAGAATATCAACATTGTATTTTGTGTTGAGGTGTTAAGAGTAATCTTGTCAGCACAGTGAACCACTAAAGTATCTATTCTTCCTAATTCCACAGAGGAATTTGAAAAGCCACAGATCCAGGAATCCTCATTCAGCTGAAGTCATCAGCCATTAAAATTCACTGTACAACTGTAAACTTTTTTGGGGAAAAAAAACCAAACCCACCACCAAAGTTTGTTTCCTCTACAGGCATGATAAGCTGTTGTGGTGACCTTCAATCCTTGTTCATTGATTAGAAATCAATGAACATTTGAGGAGATGTGTGTTAAAAGTGTGTCAAAGTGTTTTGTGAATGAAATGCTTTGGCTCCAGGAACCATCACTGACCCAGTAACCTGCAGCCTTCTCCAAAGCTTACAGCTCTCTAGGCTGGCACAACTCAGAGACCACAGTGACTGGAGTCAGGCCAGGCCCCTTGGAAAGAGCCGAGTGGTGACTGACCCGTGTCCGGCGGCGTCTGTCAGCTCACTGATGCTGTGAAGAAACCCACTGCCCACAGAAGGAGCAATTCCAACAGTACTGGGTACAAAGAGGGGTGAGGGGGAAGAAAGGGAAACAGCATTTTGCTCAGAGTGTGTCTCATCTGGATGAGAGTGCTTTGGTAGCTGTAACTTTAATCTAGACTAGTTTTTAGTAATGCAAGTGTCTCTCCTGAGCAGCACATGAGAGCTAGTATAAAATAAATAAAGCTAGCCAGTTTGATAACTTTGTGCTTTCTAACATGCCACTAACTTCAGTTTGTTTCTCTGAGGGGTTACACATGGAGTCTTTGTTTCTTTGTGTTTCATCTCTGCCTTCTGTAATGTCTGGAAGGATATCAGCTTTGCCTTTCTTCATTGTTTTTCTAATTAACAAGCATCCTTTTTCAGTTTCTAAACAGCACTGCTCAGAATCCCACTGTGCTGTAGGAAGTGCAAACAGGGAACCCAAGGGCTCTTTCTGCTCCATAGGATCCATTTTGCAAGTTTGGGATCAGAAGCTAAAGATCACAGAGTCACAAGGTTGGAAAAGACCTTTGAGATCATCAGGTCCAACCGTTCCTGTCCCTCTACTAAACCATATCCCTAAACACTTCATCTACATGTCTTTTACATATATCCAGGGATGGCAACAGTCAGGATTATGTAGCAAGGATGAAACACACTCTTTTTGTGCTTGCTGGAAAGGTGTTAATAGTAAATAATTTCTCACTATTACTCTAGATTTGGTGTCATCTCAGTATCACAACCCATAAGTAGCCATAAAATGCTCACGTTCTCTATTTTATCTGTTTATTAGGATAGTACTGCCATCTAAAATGACCTGGGCTTGCTTACAGTTCTTTTAATGTTCAGTTGTGGGTCATATGGCTACTGCTGATTCTGGTGTGAGTTCTGTACCTTGGGACAGAAGTTCTGATTCAAGCTGCTTCATTTGATGAAGGAAAAATAAAACATGGCTTGAGCCTGTTCTGGGATTTTGTTTGTTTGTTGCATTGGGGTTTTTTTTTCAGTTCCCTGGGGGATTAGGAACCTGTGTTTTAAAAATAACATAGTTAAAGAGTTCAGCGTGCCTTTAACCATGTATCTGCAGGATATGGCTTTGGCCAGGACATCTGCAGGGGGTCACTTTGGCCTGATACTGCAAAAGGAATTGGCAGAACTTTTGGTTTTCCTCCTTTTCCTGTTGTGACTTTCTGATTTCCTCCCAAGCTTAGGTTGTACAACTCTTTATGCCAGGCTCATGATGTTGATTATTAGAAGACCTCTGGTACCTTTTCTAGACTATCCCATAGTAGAAATGAAATAGAGAGGACGTTGCCCTGCCTTCTTGGGCAAAGCAGGCTGAGATTCACTGAGTGAATCAGTTAATTGTGTAGGAATGGTATTTGGAGGCTCTAAAAGTGTGAGGAGACTGCTATTGTAATTTAGTTTGACCTCTCTGTAACTGAAGTGATGAAACTCATTCCATGTATGCTGTGTGAAGTTCATAAACTCAGCTATGATAGCATATCTTTTAGGAAAGGAAAACTTTGGGCTGCCAAGGTTATTTAAAAGAATTCTCATGTCCAGAAACATGCAAACAGTGAAGTTTTTGTAGTGAAGGATTACTGAAAAGGACTTTTTTTTTTTCCCTCCCACAAAGGCACGTGGTGGAATCTGCTTCTGGTTTTAATTTGAACTGTAGAACTTTTCCTGAAGTTGGCCAGTTCTGTTTGTGGCAACCTCTGCTTTTGCCTGCCAGCACTGAGGGCTGCTCTACTCGTTTCTCTGGATTGCAGTGAAGTCTGGTAGCAAAGTGTGAGGTGCATCTACAGCAGCAAGGTTTCAGTTTTGCATATTGGTATAAAAATGAAGCATTTTGGCTTGTGGGGGAAGGACAGAGAACTTGAACAACATACACTGTGGGTCTTGTGGACTCTCTAAACATTCTTGGGAATAAAATACTTTATGTTCCTTATGACTGTGAGAAAAGTGAGGTCACCTGATTTTTAATGCTTCAGTTTGGTGAAATAAATTGGATCAGCAAGACACATCTCTGTCTGTCCCAGGCTGGGCTATACAGGCCCTCAAAAGAATAGTTAGACATGCTGGAAGATAAGCAGCAGAGCTGAGGTCTTGTCTTGGGTATGTTCTGTAACACTAAGAATTCATATCATCACAGTTCTGGTAGGAGTATTTATATTTAACCTGACATATGCACAACAGATTTAAAGGATTCTTTTTTAACTTCTGCAGCTTTGACTTGCAGAGGTAATTTAAGGCTAGAAGAGTACTGCTTCTTAAACTTATTTTTGGAACCCCTTAATCTATTTGTAACAGAGAACAAGGTCATACAGTCCCTACAAGCTTTATCCTTATTTTCTGCAAATCTCATTACCTCTCTGGAGCACAAGCAGGCAGTGAAGGCTTGGTCCCAGACTTGGTGGTAGGATTCAGAGAGGTGCTAATGCCTGTGATGGGGAGGCAGTGAAACATAGGTGAGAGAACATCTCCTCCAGACATTGAGCTAGAACAGGCTTCAAGCAAAGTGACAGCATGCCAAAGTCAGTGCAGTGTTAGTAGGAAGAAGCCTTTTGAACAAGGGGAAGGAAAAAAGGTCCCTTCATCTAGTCACCTGTGTTGTACAGTAGCAACAAACTACCTGGCAGTTGGTTGAGCTGGTCTTTCCTTTTGCTGCTCAGCTCCCAGAGGAAAAGATGCTGATGATCCCAGCAGAGCCACAGGGCTGGGCTGCTATTTGGGGTCAGGGCTTTGATGAGGAATGGGTGCTCAGTGGGGTGAATTCCACATGGGGTCCTGCCTGCACAGCCCTCTGCTATGTTCTTGGGCGTGCTCCTAAACTTAGCATGGCATCCAAAATCCACAGCCAGGTACTGGGATCAACAGACTATGCCAAGCATGGGGGCAAGTGACAGACAAAGAAGAGCTGAGAGGGACCACTTTACACAAGAGCCTGGAAACGTGGAGTTTCATATTGGGAGCTTTTCACCTAGACATTTTTCTGTAAGTCAATGCTAATAATAGAAAATAATAATAATAATAACTTATAATACTCTATTTAATTTGTTGCTTTCCAGAAGAAGACATGATGAAAAGTAGTGTAATATGTGATCACTTAAAATGTTACCCTTACCACTTCTGTTTGACAATGAGGAAGAAAACAAAGCAGCCTGGGTCTGTTTTTTCAGGGGGTTGGGAGGGATGGTGTGTGGGATATATTGTCAGAGGACATTTCTGTAAATAGATGTGCAATACATTTAGCCTACATTTTGTTTATTGATTTATTTTTTAATTAGCAAGTGGTAGATTGGGAAGAGTTACTGACCCAGGTCCGTTCTGGGTCATCAGTTCCTCAGTGTTTTGCCAGATTATTGAGAGGCAAAAATAACAAGTATGGTAATTAACTGTGGACCATGCAAATCTAGATAGAATCATAGAATGGTCTGGGTTGGAAGGGACCCCAAGGATCATAGAGCTCCAACCCCCCTGCCACAGGCAGGGACACCAACCTCAGGCCTGGATCTACACAAGGTTGCCCAGGGCCCCATCCAACCTGGCCTTGAACACTTCCAGGGACAGGGCATCCACTACTTCTCTGGGCAGCCTGTTCCAGCCCCTCACCACTCTTTCTATAAAGAACTTCCCGCTAATATCTAATCTAAACCTTCCTTCCTTTAGTTTTAATCCCTTCCCCCTTGTCCTGCCATCGTCTATCCTTTTAAAAAGTTTAATCCCCTCCTGCTTATAAGCTCCCTTCAGGTACTGGCAGGCTGCAGTGAGGTCCCCCTGCAGCCTTCTCTTCTCCAGGCTGAACAAGCCCAGCTCCCTCAGCCTCTCTTTGTAGGGCAGGTGCTCCAGCCCTCTAATCATCCTTGTGGCCCTCCTCTGAACCCTCTCCAACAGTTCCACATCTTTCTTGTATTGGGGGCCCCAGATCTGGACACAGGACTCCAGATGGGGCCTCACGAGGGCAGAGTAGAGAGGGACAATCACCTCCCTGTCCCTGCTGGCCACCCCTCTTCTGATGGAGCCCAGGATCCCATTGGCCTTGCGAGCTGCAAGAGCACACTGCGGGCTCATGTTAAGTCTCTCATCCACCACAATCCCCAAGTCCTGCTCAGCAGGGCTACTCTCAAGAAGCTCTTCTCCCAGTCTGTATCTATGTCTGATATAGTTTGTAAGATAAGATATGGAAGGATCATAAAGGTAATGTATTTTGATGGTAGGTGAGCAAAAATAATTTGCTCCAGAGTATCTTGTGACAAAACCCCTTTGTGGTGTGGGGCAGGGTTCAGCGTGCGTAGACTTGTTTATAAACAGGGGATCTTGGCTTTAGGGAGAGATTCTGGGCAGAGCAGCCAGTTATAAGAGATTAGGAAAGAGTGGCAGACAGCAAAATGTTTGCAGCAAGGGAGAGCTGCAGGATTTTTGCTGAGGGGAAGTTTCCAGAAGGCTCAGGGACTGGGCCTCCCTAGCAAAGCAGAACAGAAGAGCCAGGCAGGTTAAACGTTACCAAGCGCTTGGGCACTGAACCGAGCCGCAGAGCGGCTCTCACGAGCCAGACCAGACTCGGCCCATGCAGAGTGGTTCAAGCAGGAGGCTGGATCAACATCTGACCTGGCCAGCCTGGTTCTGCCAAACCCCACACAGCCCTGAGGACTTGGTGCAGGTCCTTGGGGCACAGTGTGGGTGCTGCTGCCTGCGCTCCAGAGCAGCTGTGCCTGGGGGCCTGGGACCCCTCTGGCAGTAATGCCACCCTCCAAAACCTTGTTAGGTCTGTGCTGTGCCCTGGGCTACTGCAGTGGTGTTTCCTCTCTTGGGAAGGGCCTGTGGATGCATTTTGCACAAATAAGGGGTCTTGAAAGAATGTTTCTGGAGGATTGGAAATGTGGCTTTCTTAATTTGGGGAGCTAACTTTATATACATATGGTTTCTGTATAAAATCATATGTAGATTAAAATGATGTATAAAACTACAATTAGCTGTCAATTATGTGTAGTAATGACAAATACCCCCAGTAACTATAATTAATATATAATAATTGCATCTGAAAATGTCTTAGATGCAGATTCTTTCACTGTAACTTCTTTCTGTGGTGAGCTGGCAGCTAGTATCCTGGAAAAAACCTGCTACTGGGTTATTGGCATTTGCATAAAATCCTTCACCACTCCTCCCACTTGTTTTGCAGCAGCGCTGGGCTGAGCCTGTCCGTGCTGCCTTCCAGGGCATATGGGAGCCGCTCCTGCTCCCCGAGGAACAGCAGAAGGCTGCCCCAGATAAATGAATAGTTCTTTTTCCTCTGTCCACCAGCAGAATCTAACAAACTTGACTGAAATTTTAATTTACTCTGAGGCTACCCTGCTGCTTGCTGCTTCAGTAACTCAAGGAGTGAGGTATGCACCTTGCCTGGCTGTTAACTTTTTTCCTTGCCAGCCCTCCAAAAGCTGGGTGAGTGTCCAGTTGCGTTCTCACCCAGATCCTGACATTTACTTTGCTGTGCACGTTAAAAATAGCTGCTGCTGGCTTCGGCGGATCGGGTGATTGCAGCGGAGCAGAGCGTGTGGGCTGCTGCCCTTCCCCCTGAGGACACTTGCTGGTGGTAACTTGGAAGTTCCATGGACTCACAGCACAAAAGAAGAGGGGGAGGTGGGAAATGGTTTGTGGATGTATGAGAGGAGGAGGAAAGGTAGGAAAGAGAAGGCTCGTTCTCTTGTGTGAGATGTGATTCTTTGTCACTGACACGAAAGCAAGGCTTTTAAAAAGGGTTGCTCAGCCAGGTAACCCTGCTTTACCTGCACCCCAGTTCACAAACAAGCACAACACTGAGGTTATTCTTCACTGGGGACAAAGCAAATAAGGATCACAGACAAAAAGCAAGATTCCTAAAGATCAAATGTGATGTTTGTTTATCCCATAAAAGCTAATGTATGTCTTCTGTGGTTTGAACAGGACAAATGTAGCTCCTGGGGGGGGAAAGTCTGTTCAAGAAAACCATTGATGTAGAAAAGAGTGGAATATTAAGCTGGTCTTGTGATTTCATTAGAGAAATTAGAGTAGTTATAAATGTACTGCATAATGTGAGCATCATCTTAAGCTTATTTGTGGCACTAGGAGGTTTTATTTAAATTATTTCAGACACATGGACTTTGCTCTGGTTCCTTTGCCTTCACGTGAACCATCGGTCTCTGCTGTGTGTGTCTGGGAACCGTGGCACAACCCAGCTAAGTCAGAGAAACCTGAACTGCAGAACCAGTGAAGGAACAAAATGTATGGAAAGGTGCTTGTGTTACCAGTTACTTCTTACAGTGAATTGTGTTAATGCCATAGGTCTTGTCAGCAAAGCACCAGTGAACCATCAAGGCTTGCTTCTCAGGGCTGGGGGCTGCCAAGCCCAGCTTAAATGTTTCTGTCAACATCCAAACCCAAAGTATGAATCCCTTAAACATCTGTGGAACTGTTGTCCTTTGCTGGGCCATGTGAACTCTTGTGAAGTAAAATAACCTTTTTCTTCCCTTAAGTATACCCAGAACTACCTGTTTAGAGAACTGAGGTGCTCCTTATTCAGCAGTAATGAAAATGCTTATCCTGTCAATCAAGGCTGTGGAGTAATGGCTGTAGTGTGCTTCATTTGTTTTCATTTTGGATTTAAGGGTTCAATGCAGCGATTGGCAGGGTAGGAGGTGTAGGTCTAATTTTAACCCCTGTCTCACCAGTAAATTAAGTAGGAAGAGATGTTGTTGCCTGAGGGACCTGTCATTCACTTCTTTTTGGAATTATTCTGGGAAAAGTGGGGCTTCCTTGGCTCAGAGGAAAAACTCTTAATGACTAGGTCATACCCAAGGAGAAGTGCTATCTGTCCCCCAGCACCCCTGCACAGCTGATGCTCTCAGAAATTCACGTTTCCAGTTTGTGACTGGACCCAATCTAAAGGCAGCTCTGTGCTGGGGGGTGTTTTGTTACCCGGCTGGGTTTTGTGTGGACTGGGAGATGTGCAGCACCCCCCCCCTCCCCTCACCCACAGGAAGGAGGTAGTGGTTGCATTGAACTGTTTAAATATAAGACTTCTGTGGTTTAAATTAGTAGTTAAAAACTACTGGGATTATCCTTCCTTGGGAAGGAAGAATGACTTGCCAAAAGCCATCAGTGAGAAAGAAGATGCTTTGATAGGCATGAATGAAGGGTTTGTGTAGAGGGATGGGCCTTGGCTGACAGAGAAGTGCTCCCTGACCACAGCACAGGCATCGCTGTTGCGCGGTTTAATTTAACCTCCGCTTGGGATTCAGGGGCTCAACGTGCCTTTGGATCCTCAGCCACACAGGACGTTCTCTTCGGTTCTGTGGGAAGTTGGTGCCAACAGATTCCTGAATTGTAGTTTCTTCTCTCCAAGATTATTACAGCCCTGCCATGCTGGGCCTGAAAACTGATCAGGAAGTGCTGGGAGAACTGGTGAAAATGAAGGTTCCGGCTGTGGCGGAGCTGATGGAAAGACACGGAGTCATGTGGACCCTCGTGGTGTCCCGCTGGTTTATATGCTTGTTCATCGACATTCTTCCAGTAGAGGTAATTGGTAACACTAAAAGTTCTCTTAGCACACACTCAAGAGTGGTTATTCCTGGTGCTTTAGGGATAACTGCCCCCTGGAAATCCAGTGGTAACCTGGCTTCTCTCCTGCAGACTGTGCTCCGAATATGGGATTGTTTGTTCTACGAAGGGTCAAAGATCATCTTCCGCGTGGCCTTGACGTTAATCAAGCAACACCAAGCTTTGATTTTGGAAGCCACCAATTTCCCTGACATCTGTGACAAATTCAAGCAGATCACCAAAGGAACGCTTGTAACAGAGTGTCACAGCTTTATGCAGGTAAAGTCTCTGCCCCTTTTAGCTGCTCCACATTAAATACCAGCCTTTTGTTCAGTCAGAAAGATGGATACAGCTAGCAGAGATGTAGGAGTTGCCAGAAGGATGAAGGATGCTTTTTATAAATTAAAAACACAAACCTTTTAAAGAGCTTTTTTTCAAATGTGAATTCTTGAAGTGCATTCTTTCAGTAAACTCTGGATTGTGTTCCTGTGCCTTTTTTTTTTTTTATTTTTATGAATTGTAATAGAATGTTGTAGAATAGACACACAGTTAATTTTAAATTGGCACTGCTGCACCTTCGTAGTGCCAGGACAGAAAGCAACCTTCATAGTGCCGGGACAGAAAGCATTCTGTTCAGAACAACAGGTAGCCCTGAGTTCTTGTTTTCAGGCACACAAAAAACAAACCCATGAAGTCAAATGCCCAAATCTTGTGATAATCTGCAAATCAAGTATTTTACTCTTGTAAATTATTAATAGATTGGATGCCAAATCTGTTCAGAGCATTAGATTCAGGGCTTAGCTCAGAATATGGAAATGTGAAAGATGTGACAGTTGAGTATTTCATGTCTCTCTCTGACCAAAAGCTTTGTTTAGTTTAATGCAATGCAGACTGCTTTAGCAGGAGGCTGTTCAGAACAGGCTCATGTCACTCACACTGATGGAGTGACAGCATCAGTAGATAAAAGGAAGGCAACCGACCTGGACTTGTGCAAGGCCTTTGACACAGTCCCCCACCACATCCTTATCTCTAAATTGGAGAGATGTGGATTTGATGGGTGGACCATCCAGTGGATAAGAAACTGGTTAACAGACCGAAGCCGAAGGGTGGTGGTCAATGGATCTATGCCCAGGTGGAGGCTGGTGACAAACGGTGTCCCCAGGGGTCTGTCTTGGGACCAGTGCTCTGTAACATCTTTATCAATGACATCGATGATGGAATTGAGTGCAATTCCTCAGCAAGTCTGTGGATGACACCAAGCTGAGTGGTGTGGTTGACACAACAGAAGGAAAGGAAGCCATCCAGAGGGACCTTGACAGGCTGGAAAGATGGGCCCAGGGGAACCTAATGAGGTTCAACACTGC
>VZTU01021947.1:58541-75400 GCA_013400835.1 Zapornia atra | reverse complement strand
AGATGTGGAACTGTTGGAGAGGGTTCAGAGGAGGGCCATGAGGATGATTAGAGGGCTGGAGCACCTGCCCTACAAAGAGAGGCTGAGGGAGCTGGGCTTGTTCAGCCTGGAGAAGGGAAGGCTGCGGGGGGACCTCATTGCAGCCTGCCAGTACCTGAAGGGAGCATACAAACGGGAGGGGAATCAACATTTTAAAAGGATAGAAAATGGCAGAACAAGGGGGGATGGATTAAAACTGAAGGAAGGAAGGTTTAGATTAGCTCTTAGGGGGAAGTTTTTTACAGAAAGAGCGGTGAGGTGCTGGAACAGGCTGCCCAGAGAAGTAGTGGATGCCCCGTCCCTGGAAGTGTTCAAGGCCAGGTTGGATGGCGCCCTGGGCAACCTTGTGTAGATCCAGGCCTGGAGGTTAGTGGCCCTGCCTGTTGCAGGGGGGTTGGAGCTCTATGATCCTTGGGGTCCCTTCCAACCCAGACCATCCTGTGAGTGTGAGATTCATTTATAATCTCATCTCCAGCGCTGGCAGCTGCCGCTAGAGAGAACCGAGGAGCCCCCCTATCTTTACTGTAACGTGCATAAATGTGCAGCTTGTTGAGTCAGAACCTTTAGATGAAGTAGTAGAAACCAACATATTGTTCTTGAGCAACAAATCAAAGCAAAAACATGCATTATGGATAATGTGTGACAGTATTTGAACTGCTCCAGTTCTTTCATCCACATACATTACTACCCTGGAAAGCCTGGGGGAGAAAAAGAGTAAAGATGGTCTAGTGAGGGCTGATTTTTTTGCAATGGGAACATATTGTTGTATGTATATATACACATACATGGATTCCAGAGCCTGGCCAGCCTATGTCAGCACCATGTGAGAAATACACTGAAGCTTTGCAGCATCACCTAGGATGGCTTAATATGTACTAGCTATGCCTGCCATCCACCAACACAAATGCCTCCTAAATTGATTTTAACTGGATGCTTATATTCGAGCTAGCTTTGGTAGTGTTGCTTCTGTATCACAAACAAACAAGTGCTGTAAGAGCTGCAGGTTTAGCTGTCTTTCTAGCAGAGCAGAGGAAGGTGCTCCCCTGTCAGGAGGAGCCCAAACAGGAGCAGGCACTTTCACAGCATGGGTACCATAGCAGGGATTTCACACCTTCGAGGGTCACATGGGAATTCTTGCACATTGTCCAAAGCCAGCATATTTTAACTACAAATTTCCTCCTTTTGCCCCCAGAAAATATTCACAGACCCTGGAAGCTTGTCCATGGCAACAATCAACAGACTCCGAGAGACTTGCAGAGAGAAGTTGCTTTCTCAGGGATAACTCACCAGATCTACCAGCTGGTCAGATACTACAGCAACTGACACATTCCTCTATTTGCACTGACTATAAAGCACACTTTAAGCTTTCCATGAGTTAACTGACACTTGACCAATTTTTCCTGCCTTTCAAGTAAGTGTTGTTAATACTTTGTACTGTATGTCAGACCTTAGAACTGGAACTGGTGGTTCTGTTGTTGGTTTGTTGTCTGTTTGGGGCTTTTTTTAATTAAAGGGTTCAAGTGTTTTCAGAGTAGAATGTGATCAGTGTCAGGACACTCCTTTTAAAAAAGTGTCACCTTACTCATCTTTTCAGGGCATTTTTGTAATGTTAAAACAGGTGTATAAAATGGCATCTCCTTCCTACTGTATTAACTGTGACACTGCTATCATTTTTACAAAATAAATTTAATTTAATTTGTCAGAACCTCTTTCTTGGTGCAAAGGGCAGTAAAATACCTGCTCTCTTTCCTGGTTGCAATACAAGCTTCTGCTTTTTTGCCTTGCCACTGTCACTTAAGGAAATCAATAAACACAGCAAAGGGCAGAGCAGCAATGAGGAAGGTGACCCTTACCTTCACTAGCAGTCACGCTGGGCTCTTCAGGTAAAGGCAGCAGGGAAAATTCAGGCTACAGCAGTAGAAATTCCTCTCCTACTACTCTTAATATTGTATATGCTTACTCAGTGTTACCTGCTGCACTAGAGCTAGAAAACAAGCAATTAGCCTCAAATCTGGATGTAGTGTTTCTCACTTGGCTGTAAGGGATGCAGAAAGTAGATGCTCTCCGACTTCATGCTGGTGGACTGAGGTTGCACGATGGATGCCGTATCCCCAACTCCCCGTGTCTCTGAAGCGTTTGGGAGGAACACTCGTAAAGCTCTCTCCAGCCAGAGTTCTTCCTTGACGGGGTGAGGCAGCGGGCGATCCTAAAGCTTCCCCTTAGTCCAAGCCGAACCGTCCCACCCCCCTCCCCGTGCTAAAGGGAGGCAGCAGCCTGGCCCCGGGCACTGGGCACTGCCCGCCCCGCTTCCGTGGCCTTACGGAGCCCTCTCGTGGCCAAGCCGGGGCAGGGAGGGCGGGCTGAAGCCGGGGCAGGGATTCGTGCGGTACAGTTTCCCGCAGGAACGCCTCACCTTTTAACAGCTTCCCTTTCTTTCAGCTTTTCAGAGGAAGTAGCTGAGTGCTCGTCTAGGCAAGTAAAGGCAGCCTGTGCCAGACCAGACAGGCAACTTTCTTCCTTGGGGACCTGAGCAGTACCATGCTTCTTGTACATCAGCAGGTATGAGGCAGCCCAGGATCAGTGATAGGGGTTGCAGGGGACCTCTGGAGATCATCTAGAGCAGGCTGCATAGGACAACATCCAGATGGGTTCTGAGTATCTAAGTTGGACTGGACCCATAAGGATCATCAAGTCCAACTCCTCCCCAGCTGGCAAAATCCATAGCTTCAGGTTCCTTCAAGGTAGCAGGGCGGATGGTCTATGAACAGCAGCTTTACTGCCATGCATTCAGTCCTCCTTGTCAGGAGAAGAGTTTTCTGTGCTATGTCTCAGCAGGCCTTGGTTCCTGCCCTGTGCAGTCAGTACTGTTACTTTACTGCAGGAGGGACTCAGGAGAGGTTTAAACACAAAAGGATCATTTCCAAGCACATTACAATACATACAGACCTCAGCAAACAAAGCTATGAGCCAGCAGTGTGTCCAGGTGGCCAAGAAGGCCAACAGCAGCCTAACCTATATTAAGAACAGTGTGGTGAGTAGGGCAGGGGAAGTAATTGTCCCCCTGCACTCAGCACTGGTGAGGCCCCACCTGGAGTACTGCATTCAGTTCTGGGCCCCTCGCTACAGAAGAGACACGGAGGTGCTGGAGTGTGTCCAGAGAAGGGCAACCAGGCTGCTGAGGGGACTGGAGAATAAGTGTTGTGAGGAGCAGCTGAGGGAATTGGAGTGGGTTTAGTCTGGAGGAGGTTGAGGGGAGATCAAATTGCTCTCTGCAACTACCTGGAAAGAGGTAGTGGAAAGGCAGGGGCTGACCTGTTCCCCCTACTGACAAGTGATAGAACAAGAGGAAATGGCACTGAGTTTGACCAGAGGAGGTTTAGATTAGGGAAAACTTCTTCACAGAGGGTTGTCAGGCACTGGAAAGGGCTGCCCAGGGAAGTGGTGGAGTCTCCATCCCTGGAGGTATTTAAAAGACAGTTAGATGTGGTGCTGAGGGACATGGATTAGTAGTGGATGGCAGGTTAGGATGGCAAGTTGGACTTTATCTAAAGGGTCCCTTCCAACCAAGACAATTCTATGATTCTATAAAGCATCATTTACCACATTTCTTGGCAGCACTGACCAATATGCCGATGTTTCTCCCAACAGCAATTTAAGAGTTACCTTTTCCAGATCTCAGGTTACTGACAGGCAGAAGCTTTGCCTGTTTCCAAACACAAAGTCCAAACCACAGAACCGTTCCAAAGACACCCCCCCACACACACCTTTGTGCCACACAGAAAAGATGACTGAAACATTTCTTTAACCCAACTCCACACTAAGGAGCCAAACCAAGGCTTCAGCACCTACCAATTGGTGGTCAAATGGTTTTAGGAGTGACCAGCAACACAAAGTCATACAGAAAAAAAGTGTCTTTATTAGCATTGTTACAGGCAATGCATACATAAGAACTGATCCTTAAAGTGTACAACCCCCCCAGCCAAGTTTAAAGCAAGAGAATCAGCAGATTGAGATCTATATTGTACACGTGTGCAGTAACAGGATCTCTCTGGACCTTCCAACAGAAGAGACAGAAATCACTTTACAAAAAAAAGGTAAATAAAAATAACACCCATTTTAAAAAAGTACCAGCTCCTAACAAGCCAGCAGAGCATCAAAAATATCAAACAGGGGAGTTGTCCAATCATAAAGAGTTCCTGTAAGGTTTGAGTATTGCGTTGTTCACACCCTGCATATGCCAGGCATCGAGTTTAAAGCTTAGTAAAAAATACACACCTAAGAGACAAGGTGGAGTTTAGACTTTAAATTTCACTTTTGTCAGTTGTTACTGAATTCCTTTAAATGCCTCATCAGTACAATTAACATCACCGCTGGATGGCAGCAGTACAAGCAATGAGCCTTTTCCCTTTGTTAACAGCTCTGAAATTGAGTCAGTGTGAATTAGCAACATCCCTCTCTGGAGTCTTTAGCTGACATTACCTCATGCCAATTCCAAGAAAGCACCCTCAAAAAACTTGTAGCTTGTTTCTAGGTGGGTAAATATTTAAACTAGTTAGCAAAATTAAACACCAGAATTTTCAGAAGTTATTTTTGTGCATAGTTAAATGCTGCAAGATGATTTCACATTTAATAAAGCAGACTTTAAGAAGAAGCAATTTGCAAGAAAAGGTGTTCCCTTACAATATCAATCTTAGCTCAGGGGAAGTGTGTGGGTTTGGTTGGGTTGGTTTTTTTCCCAGCTTCTTGCAATTGCTTTTCATCTACACTGGGTTTTAGTGCAAGTCATTAAATTGTTTGATATCCAGCATGGCTCCTCTTTCTGCCAATCAAGTAAGCAATCAAGACAATTAGAACAAGACCAGCCAGGGCTGCACCAACGATTATAGGGATCAGCATGTTATTTTCATCCAGTTGACATTCTTCCACTGGGGAGAGAGAGACAGACAGACACCCATGTTAGGCACTCGCGCACACCAGGTGGCTGTATCCATCACATCAAGCTCCTGCTCTCAGCACACAGGTAACACTGGCTCAGGTTAACTCCTAGCTGAGCTTGTCAACAGCCAGAAGGAAGCCAAGCCCACTAACTATGATCATTCAAGGTGGAATCTTTCTAGTACTAGTTGTGTGTGCAATACACAGATGTGTAACAACTGTTTCCTACTTGAGGCCTGTTACTGATGTGCACAAGCACAGCCACCATCAATCAAACCACACAAGGCCTCCCCCAGCCACGTTGCTTTAACTGCAGCCAGAAGAGACTGCTCAACCTAAGAGTCAGGAACCTTCTGGAACTTCATCCCTTTCCTACTAACTGCCTGCACACAGTTAGGAGGGAAGTTACCACTCTTCCTTGACTCTTCTCTGGACCACAAGGAAGAAGTCCTAGGTACTGCAAAGCTTTTTACGTACTTCTCACACTACACCCCACAACATCTGTAATGGCGTACAGAGACTAAGTGAGCATGGCACCCACAGGCTGACATTTAACTACAAGATACTGGATGTTTATATCAAAGAGTACTTCACAAATCTTAGGTCCATTCCCCTCCCCCAAACATAAGCCTCTTACCTGCCCCAAATTTGTCTCCATCAATCTTGAAAACCTGGACTTGAACATTAAATACATTGACATGGGCTTTGTCCGTGACCTGGAGATCCTCCTCAGCGCTGCACTTGTACGAGTTCCCTACCGTGGCTCTCAGCTCACTCATGCTGTTGTTGGACGCTTCAAACTTGGGGGCTGCGTAGGAGGAAGCCGTGTTACAGAGCCCTGAGGAGCTGCCAGCTCCTCTGGCTTGAATTCCCTGTGCTCGCCCCCCAACACTCCGAACGCGCCGGTTAACGCGAGCGACCCTCGGTATTTATCACTGCACTCCCTGCAAGCAGGGGAGCCCCTACCTTTGGCTTCAGAAGGCAGAGTCGTGCTCACGTTCACACCTCGCAGGAAGAACTTGTCATTACTTGCATTCTTTAAAAAAAAAAAAAGAAAAAAAAAAGAAACAGGAACAACCAACCAGCAGTTGTCATTTTAAGGTAATGAGGCACAACATAAACTGCTGGCCTTCCAGTTCCAGTCTGCAGTTTGAGGAAAGGCTTTTCAAAGGGTCTTCCACAGCTGGGCTCAGCTGCATTTTTTTGAGAGAACAGCTACAGAAGGTATGTGCAGTCAGGAAACTTACTCTGGTGGAGGAAGAGGGGCAGACTAAGGGGGGCCGTCACCCCTCAGAGTGCTGGCTTTAAAGGTAGAGTCCCACCCATGCCTTACCCAGGCTGATGCAGTGATCTCACCTGTGCTACACATATTTCTTTAAAACAGCTCAGCATCCCACAGAGATGCTGAGAGTCATCTCATAGCAACAGGTCTGAGTGATCACATTTGATCAGTCACGTGAGCATTAAAAGCAGCCTAAAGCCAACAAACACAGGGGATTCAGCCCTCAAGGGCACACAGCTCTGACAGCACTGGGGCAGGGCTGCAGGAAAGGGGATTTCTGACCATCACAGGAGTCCGTAAGACAAGCCCACATAGCTTTTGGGCTCTACACAGAGAATTAATGAGGACTTTGATCCAGTTGGGACTTGTACGATTAGATGAGATGCCCGTTTGTCACGGGCTTTTCCTCTGCTACAGGAGAACCTTTCCCAGTTTGAGTGAGAAGCCTTAGAGGGCAGGCAATGTATCTGAAAACAAACTGCCATTTCAAAATAACACATATGTCAGCCTAGACATACAAATGTATGTTCTTTCCTCCCAACTGTTACCAAGTGTTAAACCCTAGTATTAAAGACAAAGGGATTATCCACTCCCCTTCCCCTGGCTGCACATCTTTTCTGTCTCAGACGTGTCCCAGTCTGTTTTCCCACAAGCCCCACAGACCCCACACACTGTGCCTAGAGATTCTTACCAGCACAAAGCGGAAGATAACCCTTGTCTCCCCAAAAGTCAGATTCAAGAGGGCAGATGTATTGTCACATGTCCCAGAGGAAGTTGTATTATGTGGTATGAAATTCAGCAAATCCAATCCCATCTACAAGATAAAAGGATCAATTATGACACTGGAAGACTAATACATCACCATATGTTCAGTTGACTGCTAGCTCATAGTCTCAAACATACAATGCTGTGTTTGCCCACATGTTTAACAGACAACCGAGCAGATATACGTGGAAGTTACCAGCTGGTGTAAGCTGCACCTGGGTTACCAGGCTGGTACCAAGAACAAAGGGCATCTCCACAGGCCTAATGAAGCTCTGTGCAGCCCTTACTGGCCAACAGCCTGCTGCTTTCTCTGCTCTGAGCTGCTCTGGTCTTGGCAGCATATGGGGAAATATTAGTAACCACCACCACCCAGCAGGAACAGGCTGTAAAATACTGCTTGGGCATAACCAAAGGAGCTGCCTGTAAGCGTGATCAGCTCCAGTGCAAAGTTCTTCAGCTTTGCCCACGGTACATGACTTTATACTGCCCTGTACTGTTTGCCTGCACATGCCCTCGTTACCTCAGATACCCACCCCAGGACAGGGAAAAGCAGCTTGTGATCAAAGGTCCTTATAACAAAGCTCTACCGAACATCAAGGTTCGCCAGCCCCTGGTCATTTCCTGTGGAGGCCCTTCAGCAGTCCCCTTGGGATCCAACTCGCAGCTCTGCCTTACTGGCTGGTGGGTAACAGGCCTTTCCATGGAGCTGGTAAATTGGGCTTTGCATCAAGCAATGGATGGGCAAGAACCTGGTGCCAGGGCTGGATCTTACATAAACCACATAGCATTTCTGCTGTTAACATCAGCTATTAAGCAGCTCTTCAGCATTCAAGTCAAATCCAAGCCTCTTCCGTGCTCGCTGGGAGTTAGCTAAGTCACAAGCCCCTCCAGTTCTACAGCAGTGATAACTTTCCCTCCTGACTGCCATTCACTGTTCTCATTGGGATGCCTCACACCAAACTCCTGTATTTAACACTTCCAAGTCTTGTTTAGATGGCAGCTCTGCTGACTGGATTCCCCCTACTCATATCTTGATGATTTTCACTGCTTCTGGGGAATCACCGTGTACACTTCCTGGATTTGACAGACAAGTTTAGTACTCTTACTGCATTGAAACATCTTTAATGACCACTTCCAGCAGAACTGTAGGAATCATCACTAGTCTGGTGCAAGTTAAGCAACTCAGAGAGGACAATCACAGATGAACGCTACAAGGAACTGTGATTTTAAGAGAAAAAAAGTTAGCCTGTGATGATTTACCAAGTTTTCCCCAAAGGAAGGCTCTGAAGAAATAAAACCCATACCTTTTCATCCTTTTTTATATAGGTGATATTAAGCTGCAACCCCATGTAGGCAAGGACACAGGTTCCGTTTGGGCCAGTCACGTTGTATTTTCCAACTATGGGATTAGAGGGTGATGCAGTCGGCGCTGCACTAGTGACTGGAGCCTGGGTAGTAGCATGTTTAGGAGTTGTAGGAGCTACAGTGGTAGTGGAGACCATATCTTCAGCACATTCTGTCTCTGGAGAGAAAGGAAAACAGTCGTTACCAAAGAAAGCCAGGTTGTGAGTTGCTCTGCTTCTTCAATCCTCATGGGGAAGAAGACACAATTTCAAGTGGCTTTTCCTAGCAGAAGATAACAAAAGCTGAGAAACACAACGGTAACTCATTACCCAAACTCTTGTTGCCAAGTGTGAGACACTTTTAAGGCCTGGCATGTGAAAATGACACCTCTGCTGTTACATACAGAGGTTCACAGTGACTGCATCTGCTTTTGTTCACCCCTGTCACTTCACTTCGAGTCAGGATAAACGAGATCCTGCTGTGCTGACAGAGCCAGCGTTCCTTCCCAGCAAGGGTGAGGACACTACACCCCCATCACTCTGGGCACTCGTGTGCTAGAAGCAGAGGAACAGTTCTCCTGCCCGCTGTTCAAAGTGGTCTCCCAGGACACATGGTGTTCTCCTTCCTGTCCCTTAGTTACACTACCAGGTCATGGGACCCCTTGGCACTACTCTGACAATACCCACAGTAACCTTAAAACACTACTGGGCCTCTCAAGTCCTCACAGCAGCGCTGGGGCTCCTCTGGTCTTAACAGAGGGGTTCTAAGACGCTGCTACTGATGGGAAATGCTCTGCTGCATGCACTCGCATCCGGGCACCCTTCAGCCCTCTGTTACTAGCCAGCTGCCACCAGGCCTCCGAGGCTGAGGGAAGATGCCTGAGCCTGCCCCTTCTCTTTCCATCCAGTTCAGCAACTTCCAAGGCAAAAGGAAAGAGAGAAGAGTGACCCTGAGTCATTTGACAAGAGCACTCAAACACCTGGCAGCAAGAACTTAACTTGATCCGGGAGCCAAGAAGGTTCCTGCACTGAACATCAAAGCCAAAACCAAAGGTCACAGCAAAGACATTACTGTAGTGGAGGCTTCCATGTTTCAAGCCAAGGTCATCTCCACGTGTCTGGGACAACAGCTTGCAACTTTATAAGGACAACAGCAACTGCAGCAGCCATCCATTCTGACTCAAAGGGCTGACTTCTACAGTTTAATACAGTTTAATTGCAGATGCCAGATATCAAGAAAACTGTCTCTGAACTTAAACAGCAACTGAACTTTTGATCATGGCTCAAAAAGAGGAGCTCTAGTCACATCTTCTGAAGTCACACAGATTCCAATATAGCACACTTTCCTTATTTCAACTCCATTTCTGAAAAGCCAAAGAGCAGAGGGAAGCTGGATCAATGGAGGAGTGACCTTGTCTTTTGTAGGCTTAATAGATACTGGTCAGGTCCCAAGAAAGTGTTAATTTTCTAAGAAATACAACCAAACAGCAGCTTTAACTCAGTACTTCAATGGAGAACTTCCCTCCAGCTGCAAGACCCCAACACATACAGCCTCTCACTCAAGTTAGCAGAGATGAAGACCACCAGATCATTTCAAGTGGAAGTTTGTCCTAGGTGAAGCCCTGATACAGTATTTTTACTGAACTGCCGTACAGCACAGCTCTCAGTAACTCTTCAAGGCAGATGTGGAGATGAGATGAATGCTTATGTCTTTCTGACAGTTCTAAGAAGGCAGCTGAGAAGACTACCAACAGATAAAGCCTCCTTTTCTTCTGCCATAACCTCAGTCACTAAGGTCTGGGTAGGCTGGCTAAAGTTACTATTACTGGTGACACACAGATTCACTGAAAACTGGCTCCTCTTCCCCTCAGTGAGTCGTGCCCAGATCGCCAGCAGAAATACCCAGTAATGAGGGAGCTGCAGGGAAAATAAGAGTTGAGAGAGAATTCCACATCTCAAGTTTATCTATAACTTGCTGCCAGAACAAGGTGACTTCAGGGTCAAGATTAAAAAAAGAAGTGAGAATTCTTTAACCATCTGAATAACAATTAAAAAAGAGAAAGGGATAAGCTGATTGCACTGCAGGAATAGAAAAAATATCTGGGTGCAATCCCAAAGCAGAAATAAATACTTAGGGATGATGATAATTTAAAGAAAATTCTGAGCATGGCAGTATGGATAACAAGAATGGGGAAACAAAAAAACACCCAAAAAGCCCTCAAAAAGCTTGAGCTCAGACCAATAGCATCTACCCCAGGATCACAGGAAAACACGTGTATTTTTCCTGAGGATCAGTAGTTTCATCAAGGGAGTGATACCACAGGATGGAGGAAAGCAGCTCTGGGGAAGTTTGGGGGTTGGACTCTTATCTCTTGAGGTCTCTTCCTACATTTCTGTTAAGTGATCCTTACAAATTAAATCTTGTATTAATCTAAAGAGGTGCAATTAGGAACAGAAAAGAAAGCCAATGCTGACAAACTGTGTTGCATAAAGTTTGTAATTTTTTTAATGACAAACACAGGTGCACATCTTTGCTGCAGAGTAGTAGCTTGCTGAATGGAACAGACAGATCAAGAGAATAAGAGACACTGAAATCTGAGCCAGCCACACAAGGCTGCTGTTACAGAAGGCAACCCCAGTGTTGTTACGCATCAGGGAAGCTATTTTTTCCAGAGACAAGGTGTAGGTGCTCCTGTAGAAGGCACTTGTTTGATGCACCCATCAAGTGCCAGCACTGTCTGCCTTGGCTTTTAAGATTCATTCAGGTGCAAAAATGCCTAAGAAGGAAAAGTTCTGCGTTTCCCAGAGAAGATCAGACTTGCAAGGCAAAGCTCTATCACTCCCTGAGATACCACAGGCAATCCAAAATTGGGAGCCACGTAAACTGGAGCGCTGCCACAAAAGCAAGAGGCACTATGAAGCAGTCTGTCTTCAGTCTAGAGAAAAAAAGACTTAGGGGGGACCCAATTAGTGTTTATAAATATCTTAGGCATGGGATGCAGGGGAAATTGGCCAGCCCCTTTTCAGTGGTCTGTGGGGACAGGACAAGGGGCAATGGCCTTAAGTTGGAGCACAGGAAGTTCCGCACCAACATGGGGAAGAACTTTTTCCCAGTGAGGGTGACAGAGCCCTGGGACAGGCTGCCCAGGGGGATGTGGAGTCTCCTTCTCTGCAGATGTTCAAGACCCATCTGGATGCCTATCTGTGTAATATGAGCTGGGGAGCTGCTTTGGCAGGGGGGTTGGACCTGATGAGCTCTCGAGGTCCCTTCCAACCCCTATGATTCTGTGATTCTAATCACGATAGCAGTGAAATTCCAAAATGTTTTTCAATGGAAGCAATCTGGATGAAAGGTTGTTTTGGGATTGAGCCTGCCACAGAACATCATTGTTCCAGCTTACCTAAGGTCTCCTGCAGAAGATGTACACACCTGCTCCCTACAGACCAGCTCTCTGTTGTCTGCCATTCCATTACATCACTAATTCTCCCCAGAACACACAGTAACTAGTTCTAACCCCTTTGACCGAGGCACAGTACTCTGAGGTTTAAGCAGTATTTCATAACTAGGACTTTGGCCACATGCCCAGCTGACCTAGGGCAGCACTGTGTTCACACCCAGAAACAGGAGCAGAAGGGACATTCCCCAACACCTGCACCAACCCCAGGGGAACAGAGTGCATCTTCTAGTCGTGGTGCCGACACCCCTACAGAGACGACCTGAAGCAGCTCCGTTCACTCCAAGAGATGCTGCTACTGGAGCTGTAGGTCCAGTTTGTACCCATGCATTTCCTGCTGCAAGATACCTACTGTTTGTACTGAAGGTGCCGTTGGTGAGGTAAGCTTCCAGAGTAACATTGCTGAAGGTAATGCTCACGTTCTTCACACTGATGTGCTGGGAGCTGATGCATCTGTACCTCGTGCCCATGTATGCCTGAATAGTAGTTTTATGTGACACTTTTCTCACTGCTCCTGCCAAAAGAGGACATGGCATGAGTACGTGACAGCGTGTGGTGTGACATCTGGGAGGGCTGCAAGATGAGAACAGGAAGTTTTTGTTTTACCTGCAGTTGAATTGGGGAATAAAGTTGCATCTGACAGGTTGTAGTGGAAAACTAGCTCTTCAACTCGGTACTTGTCTGCAGATTCTGAGAAACTCAGGTTTAACGAATGTCCTGCTCCAAAACCCAACAGCAGAAACGGATGGGATGTGTTACCTTTACCACAGGAGCTCTCTGGCTCTACTGTAGCATTTTGTGGAAGAAAGAAGTGTGCAAACTGTGGGGTAGAAAAAAAAAAAACACAAACCACACGTAAATGTTAGGATGCAGCAGCTTTCCTTCTTTTTAAGTATCCTATCAGACTGCTACAAAACAGTTTGACAGCTGACATTCATAACTGCTGTCAGATGTCTACTTGTATACCTGTATACATAGCAAGTAGCATGTTACTGGTGCTTGGATTTCTAATATTGTTCTGTGAAACCTGAGCACAAAATAGCAGATAGTCACAGCACCCCTCAAAAAACCCCCTAAAAATTAGCATTAAGAATTTGCAGGTACTTCTGTACCTGCAGAATCACATCTGGCACACTGGGCATGCAAAAAAATGGGAGAATTTAAGCTCTGCTTCTTGTAGTACATTGAGTAAGAGCAAAAGCAAATGGTACAGCTGACTTAACATGACTACAGTACTCTGAGTTTACTGCCTATTGAGAAGTAACTTGGTGCCTGAAGACCAATACAGTGTTTACTGGAAAGTTCTGAACTTCCTGCTTACAGGAGGAAACAGCCAAAAGCACGCCAGGAAAGCAGCCACTTCTGAATGCAAGCTTGCATACCACTATCTGGAGGATTTCAAACCACTGAAAAAACAGCCTATGCAATACAACTCCCTGCTCAAATCACACACAGCAAGCACACCACTGGCAGAGTAGTCGGATTTTTTTTTGATCTCACATTACACTGCCAGCTAGGGAAAAAAAATAAATCAACAAGAGTGCCTCAAAACACACAACTGCTGTGAGATTACAAAGAATTCACAATTCCTGTTCAGCAGTACAGAGGAGGAAAAAAAAGTAAACTGAAAAAGAGAGTATTTAGAAATAAAAGTCTTAATTTCCCATTAACAGGCTTTCCTGCTAATATGGAACAACTTGTAAGCACTGCACTATCCTGTAGATCGTAAACCTCTAGCTTTCAGTCTGAGAAGATCACAGATTTCAGGGCAGTACACCAGCTACATGCTAATGGCCATTTCAGGCCAGAAGTAGTCCATTCAAATCCATTTAGACCAAGTTCATCAAAAGATGACTTGTAGCATTTCTGCCTTTACAGTTCCAATAAAAGCCATTTTAGCTACTAACAGGGCCATGTGGAACTTCAGTCACAGAAGTAATTTCACACATGTATTGTCTGTGGTGGTTGCAGGCAGCCTTAACACCATTTAATTAGAAGAAACATCAGTAATAAGGAAAAGTTGATGACACACAACTGGAAGTCTTTGCTGAAGCAGTTTTTTCATGCTTAAATATTTCTTCAAAGTTTAAATACTGTGTGTGGGCAGAAATACAACACATTTTACAAACACAAGTTATAGCCAAGCAGTGAGTGGACCCCCTTACCTCTTTTTGCCCATTGCTTTTGTATTCCACTGAGAAGGCTACTGTCAGATCAGCAATTATGCAGACCTTTCCACTTGAATCTTTCACCTCAAACGAAGAGGCAGCCTGTAAAAACCCTGGCAAGAACAACAAGGGGTTAACTTGGTGCCACCTAAGTTTTTATTTTTTGATCCCAAATAGACAAGTACAACTATACATTTTAGGTGTACATCCTGACCAACAGCCAAGTCTGGAAACCTAGGCATTAATGGTCTGTGTATTAGCTTCAACATCACTAACACACAGAGGATCAAATGTGTAACAAGACAAAGCCACCCAAACCAGAGCTGTTAACACCACGGCACTGGGAAGACAAGAAGAACTTGCGACACGCACCAGTCATACTGTTCAAGTCAGCTACTCCCTGTTTGCCCCACACAGCAACTATTTTGCAATAGTTGCCAGAATCAATATAGCATATTTGACCCCCCAGGCCTGTGGCGCTCAGCCTCCCCCCCCACAGCACAGCACACAGCCTTCACTCCGGCTGTACCAGGGCACTCGGCTGTACGTGCGCTGAATGCAGCATTTAGAAAGCTTGGATTGACTGCAGATGTTTTGGAGGGGCTGCCAAAAATAGCATGATGGAGCGTGCCACACTTGCCCAGAGAACTTCTCTTTACTGTCATCGTGCTCTCTGCACTCCAGAGGAGACTGGGGGCCAGAACTTTGGCAGATGTTATGTTTTCCTGACCAGTTCAAGCTAACCTCAGACTGAGCTGCTGACAAAAGCACAGCTTTCCCCCCCCACCCCCCTCACACTCCCTCTAGCCCCAGCGCCCACCCTAGCACTGACTTGAAAGGGTAAGAACACGTGGCAAGAGCAGCAGGGGATCACCCCTCCCGACAGCACCGCAGACTTCAGCCAGCATCCACTGACAATGAAGCTTTGCTTCCCCCGGGGGATGCGTTGCAGCAGGCTGGGTACAGCCAGAAAGCTGGTTACAGAATCACAGAATTGTAGGGGTTGGAAGGGACCTCGAGAGATCATCGGGTCCAACCCCCCTGCCAAAGCAGCTCCCCAGCTCATATTGCACAGATAGGCATCCAGACGAGACTTGACTATCTCCAGCGAAGGAGACGCCACCACCTCCCTGGGCAGCCTGTCCCAGGGCTCTGCCACCCCCATACTTCATTTTCAGTAAGTACCCCGTACTTCATTTGCAGTAAGGGCTAATTGCACAACGCTCCTGTATCTGAAGCTCTGCCTCATAGGGCATTTTATTTTCCGAATTTTCAGTTTGTCACCCCACACACGCCCAAAGCAAACCTTGCTGCAAAAAGCTCCCAACACTTCCATGCTAGAGCTTTATCAGCTTGCATTCTCAACCACCTCAGTCTTGCAGAAAACCTGAAAAAAACCCAGCTGCTGCAAGACATGCACTCTATCTCAAGCAAATAAGCATTAAAGAATCAAACATGCCAATCCATTCAAGTGCTGATACAGCAAAAAGATCCAGCTGAGGGATTACCCATTAGCTGGCTTCCCCCTCCAAAAAGCCTTCAGAAAGCAAATTCCCAATTTTAAAACTTTTCATTACAAAACACACACAATTGCATTAAGAATTAAGAGAATTATCAGGAAAAAAAAATTGGCCTTGTGTCAGCTGGACTTGGGTTGAAGGCACTTCTGCTGCAGGAACACACTGGAAACAATTTCTCCGGCACCCAGCACACATTTTCCCCTGTGCCTTTGGCTGAGCAGTAACACAACCTCCCCCAGTGCCAAAGGGGGCCAAAACTTCGGCTGGAATTCATATGCCTTACCCAGTTGTTTAAAAAGTCTAGACTTGAAACCACAGGCAGACAGAAGCAAGAAGCCACTTCAGAGTGGATAGTGTAGAAAACTGATTATTTCAAAGCAAAACTGTCCTACCTTTGACTTTATGTCCAGCTCAACATTCACTAAGGAGCACATATTCACAAAGGAAATGTTATTTATTGCACTTCAACCCAGCGCTGGAAATAATCAATGCTGCTCCACATGGAAGTTTCAGTTTGCAAAGTTGTCTTCAATTAAAAATTTACATCTGCAACTTGTTTACATTTTACCCAAGCACTTGTTTTCTCAAGAGCAAGCTGCTTATACTTTCTTGAAAATTTCCAGCACACCATGGAAAACAGCACAGAGCCAGGGAATAAGAGCCCATGGCTACCTGAACTGACATTGCCAATGGAAAACATGCTAGAATTCAAACCTTCAGCGTGCCTGCTGGCTCCCTTGTTTAATAGCTATTAAATTTGGCACTTTTAGAGCTTAAAAAATAAACAAGTAATAGTCAGTAAAAGAATAAAAGAAGCCGAAGAAAAAAAGAATCAGTTTTTAAAAAGAAATGCAGGGGAATGACTGAAAAGCAATTAAAATGTGCTGACCTGAAGGAAAATGTGACAGACCTGCCCATTACAGATGGTTCGGAAAACAAAAGACAATGCAGAGGTACCAGAAAGCACCAAATGGCAGACTGATTCTGGGAAGGAAGGGCTGACAAATCACCCTCAGCTGATTTAAGTCATAGAGAACAAGAGGTACGAACAAACAGTAGAAGAAAAATACCACCTGCACAACTACTGGGTTTAGCAAGGTTAAGTTCATGCCATGGCACCGATCCCCGTTTCATCAGCCCGAAAGAAACGCTCTAAACCCCCATTCGTGAAGAACCTCCGAGCAGCTGCTGGATTTGCAGCGTCAGCGACGAGACAGACGCACCAAGCACGAGACACTGAGCTGTCCCGATGGAGTGGCCAGAGGGACCTTTCACTGCGAGTAAGCTGACAGGCACAAGGATGGCGATCACAGAGCGCTGGTGCTGCTGCATCATCTGCCCCCACCCCCCCA
>VZTU01021947.1:10238-51413 GCA_013400835.1 Zapornia atra | reverse complement strand
GGGGGTGCGGCCCCGCTTGCGGCACCGCGTTCTGTTCCGGCCCCCGGGCGCGGGGCTCCGTCCCACCGCGGGCTGGGGCCGTGGGCTCCCCTTGGGCCGCTGCCACCCCGGCACAGGCCGGCTGCGCGGCCCCCGCCGGCCGCACGGGTGTTTGGGAACGGGCGCTGGCGGGGTTGGGGTCTTCCCGCCAGCTGCCGCGCACCCTATCCCCGTGACGTGCGCCAGAGAGATGCGAGGGGCGTCAGGCTGGGGGGCGATGTGACAGAGAGCGGCCCTGCAGGGAAGGGCTTGGGGGTGATGGTGGGCTGGGTGCTCGACATGAGCTGGCAACGTGCACTCGCAGCCCAGAAGGCCAACCATGTCCTGGGCTGCAGCAAAAGGAGGCCAGCAGATTGAGGGAGGTGATTCTGCCCCTCTGATCCGCNTTCTGCCCCTCTGCTCCGCTCTCATGAGACCCCACCTGGAGTCCTGAATCCAGTTCTGGAGTCCCCAACATAAAAAGGACAGGGAACTGCTGGAACGGGTCCAGAGGAGGGCCATGAAGATGATGAGAGGGCTGGAGCACCGCTGCTATGAAGACAGGATGAGAGAGTTGGGCTTGTTCAGCCTGGAGAAGAGAAGGCTCCAGACTGATCTTACAGTGGCCTTCCAGTACCTGAAGGGGCAACAGAAAAGCTGTGGAGGGACTCTGTAGAAGGGCATAGAGTGACAGGACAAGAGGGGGTGGTTTTAAATTGAAAGGGGGTAGATTTAGATTGGATATTAGGAAAAAATTCTTCACTATGAGAGTGGTGAGGCCCTGGCACAGGTTGCCAAGGGAGGTGGTAGCTGACCATTCCTGGAGATGTTCAGGGTGGAATTGGATGGGGCCTTGAGCAGCCTGGTCTAGCAAGAGGTGTCCCTGCCCATGGCAGGGGGGGTGGAACTTGATGATCTTTAAGTTCCCTTCCAGCCGTAATCATTCTCTGTGATTCAGGGCCTGGGTCAGCCTTACAGGCTCTAGGCATTTAACAGTGGTTCCTAGTGGGGTGTGCAGCATGGGCACCCCTGTGTCAGAGGGGAGGCATTGGAGGAGGGTAGAAATGGCTTTGGTGAGCAGTTAGCCTATGTAAGTGCTGTATTGCTTCCAGAATATGTTTCTTGCCACTGAATTTAAAGGCAGTCTAAGGTGAGTGCAATCATTTTGCCTTGAATTAATCCAGTTCCAGCTGTGTGAAAGCACTGGGGGGTTAGTGATTGCCTTGATCAAACTGCATCTCTGCATCTCTGCATACATATAATCCATGTATCTGTTCCAAGCCAAAACAGACTGCTAATGGCTTGTGGTTGCATGGGTAAAAGGAATTGCTACTTCACATAGTTTCTGGTGGTATCTGGTGTTTTTGTAAGCAAGAGGTTTAAGAATTCCCTTTCTTTTTTTTTTTTAGAACTACAGAGGTGAAGTTTGTCTATTGACATTGTCAGGTGTTAGCGTAGTAGAGAGTACAGAGCCCAGGCCACTTGGTCACTTTGGAATTCAATGATCTTCCTTGTCGAAGCTGTTAAAAGATAACCCTTTCTTCATCTGAAACCAGAAGTACTCATTTTGCTACTGAAATCCTATTTCAAGTACTAGTGGAAAGTGTGCCAATAGCACTGTGCTTCTGCTTTCTTGCAGTGACTGCCATGTCATCTTTCTCCTTGCACTGTACTCCAGATTTAATCAGCTCAGAGGCAGAATCCTTCATGCTCCCAAGCTGCCTTCACACCGTTTTACTTGGAACCAACCAATTTGAAATGAGATTTAGCTAATGCCAGCTGCTAACGTCAGGTTCAGCTACTTTAAACTTCATGACCTTTCACTGATATTTGCCTTGGTTCACTTAGACTTCTTATTTCCCCAAAGCTTCGTAGAGAAGCTTAGTTGCTCCTCAAGTGCCTTGAGGATCTGCCTTTCTCAATGCTATTGCTATGAACAGGCATTGCTTTCGTAATAATGAGTTTCTACCTGTGCATTTTTAGACACAGAAATGGGTTTGTATTCGTTTGTTTGAATTTCCCTGCAGCACTTCTAGCAATCTGTTTCATTGCCATTATATTTGCCAAAAGCAGAAGCTGGCTTGGAAAAGGACACAAGGAATAGATCTGATCAAGTGTTTGGATGACTCATCTGCTAAGGAGTTGAGGTTAATGGAGGTGGGACTTGGGCTGTTCTCAGTTTTTGATCACTGCTTTTGGATCCTGCCCTGGGAGTGGAGAAAGGTCTGCAGACTACTTGAAGTCTGCCAGGAAACAAAACAGAGAGGGAGACCTGACACCAGGGTTAATCTTATTGTGCACTGGTCAGCCTCTCTGCTGGAAAATTGGTGTCTATACATTGACAAATGGTATATGCTTGGATAACTACCAAGTAATATCAATATGTAAGCTACACCAAGCAACAGTACTGTGGCAAGGAATCAGTAAGTAAAGAACACAAAGCTGATGTTCATCTCTCATGCTGTGGATTGTTAGCTTACTGAGCCTTTTGTGTTGGCGTAGGAGCTGCAGTCGTCATAGCCAGCAGAAATAGCAGCAGGGTATCTGTTAACCAGCCTTCCTAGTGAAACAAGTCTTACACAACCACGTAGGTCATCAGCCCTGCTGCTCGATAACTTGTTGGCCAACATCAATCAAGCTAGATAGCGGGGTCAGACATAGGGGGACATAAAGCTCCACCTTCTACAGATGTCCTGGTGACCCAAATTGGCGCTGTCACCAGGGGAATCGCAGCCCATACCCAGCCTTTATGCGTTGTTTGACAGAGCTGCTGTCCAACTAAGCCATGTGAGTTCCAGATTACGCCGGTACACATCCTGGCCCTGAAGAGCCATGGGTGCAGAGTGACACCTTACAGGGAAGAACATGGCAGACACCCAGAAGATCTAGGAGCCATTACTACAATGCAAACTGTTCGGTGAAGCTGAGGCAGAGTTACTAGCATGGAACAGAATACAGGCTGTGAATTTTTACCAGGAAAGATTCTCCATGAAACATGGCTCCATTTTTCCCCCCCTGTAGCCTTTTGCTGCACATTACCTGACTTCACTGGGCTATTTTCTTTCTGAAGAGACTTGCCAGGAATAGGTATCCAGGTTTAGAGTACAGAGTCTGCTCTCCCCAACACCTGCCAAAGCTGACAAACCTACACATGAATCTGTGTGACAAATCAATGCGCTCAAGCTGCCTGAAAGGTGTGTGGTTCTTTTTTCTAAGGTAGGAAGAAGCTGCAGCTGACCAAAGGAGATAAATAACCCCAGGTTCGTTTAAAGGAGCTACAGGAGAAGCTAAAATACAGAACTAAGCGCACAAGGAGCATGTGGGAAGGGGGCTGTTGCTGGCTGATAAGAAGAGCTGTGAATTGCCAGACTTAGGAAGCACCTTCAAGTCAGGCACCAGCCTGCATTCTCATGCTCGCTTTCCCTCAGGGAACGTCAGGCTAGACAACAGCATGTCACACTTAGGAAAGCTGCTCTTTAAATAATGTCTAGATCTAGAGGTATCTGAATGTTTAAGTTAAACCAAGTTAAATGGGACATGGTTTTGGTAAGATTGGAGCCTATCCCAGATTCCTGCTGTTCTTTTTGCCATTGCATAGAGGCCACTATACAGTTTGCTCCAAGGACACCAAATTGCAAAGATCCAGGTTTTCAAGACATCTTCCAAAGATAGATGCACTCCTGAGGAAACCCATTACTTGGCTACAGCGTCTCCTCATCAACACTGGGTGATCTTTGGGGGAAGAAACTTTAGCAACCACTGCTCTCTGGGCACACACACTCAGAGTGATGTGAACCAAGTAGCATCAAACCAGCATCTGGTTGAGACAGGGTGCTCAGCCAACTTCTGTCACCAGCTATCAAAAAGCAGCCAAACTCAGCTAGTTTACTGACAGTTTTAGTGTGGTAATCACTCTAGCTGCTTACCTGATTGGTTCAGCCCATGCAAAATCCCAGAAATTCGAGGAAATCAAATTAAAAATGAAGGTGTGAGAGGCACAATCACCTGTCCTGCCTCTCCCACAGCTTTTGATCCTCTAAAGACCCTTTCAGACCCACTTGGAAGAGTAACA
Organism: Zapornia atra; assembly: GCA_013400835.1. Classification (NCBI taxonomy): domain Eukaryota; kingdom Metazoa; phylum Chordata; class Aves; order Gruiformes; family Rallidae; genus Zapornia; species Zapornia atra. Next base: position 47,323 of record VZTU01021947.1, on the reverse strand, counting down.
ATCTTGAAAGACGGTTCCATTCTCTGCAGGTTTGGGAGGCAAGGGGGTGAGTGATCAGCAGCTGGATAAAAGGAGAACAAACCCAATGCTCCCACCAGCAGAAAGGCGGAACTAAGCAGAATGCCCCACTCACCCCCTGCTTGAGGCTATTTTGGGGGGGATGACAGAGTAGGGGTTCAAGGGCCTCCACTGCAGAAAATCAGGCTTCATTCTTTCCACTGCTCACAGAACAGCTCATTTTTAATTGCTGTACCAGAGCAATTTGGCCAGAGAGTTCTAGTCCATGGCAATTAAGAAAAACCACACATCTCAGCACTTCTAATCAATTAGCATTGCTTCGTAAGGCAGAGCCATGTCCCTCATCTTCAGGATAGTGCTGCTGCTTTTATTCCACTGTTGAACCAGGAAGCTGGGGTTCAGAAAGGGAAGGTTGGACCCATTCCTTGCCTGGGATCAGTTACCCTGTACTGCTGCCAACTCTGTGTGAGAATAAAGGCCCTGCCCGCTACACCGCTGCAAGGGACACGCTCCCTTCTGCTGTAAAGGCCTAATACAATGGATCTGAGCAGCCTCCACCTGCACAGAAAGTGAACTCCAAGGTGAATGGCATCACAGACATTAAAGAACAAACTGCACAAGGAAGCTGAAGCGTCACATTCTCACAGAGGCAAAGGAATTAATAGTCAATATGCATCAAAGATTTTATTTGCATTAGCTGAAGATTCAAATATTAAAATAAGTCTACATTAAATTACAATATTAAATATGTTTTAAATACAATAAACTAAACGTGTTTAGTTTCTAAACACAAAAGGGAACAAAAATAATTCAGGAGAATGCAATACAATTAATGACACCAGATGACAGAATAAGGACTTTAATACGTAAATCCACAAGATGTCAAGTCTTAGCAATGCTTTCTTTAAGAAGAGGTGGCAACCATTTAACTGATGGACAAACCCCTCGTTCCATAAACTGGTTAAGGTATCTCTCAAGAAAGCATCGCTCAGTTAAGTTCTCATTTATGCCATGATCAGAACTCCTCTGGGTAGCTCCCTTTCGGAATGAAACACACCAGTATGCAAATCCGGAAAATAAACAAGAGTCTTGTAAGTATTACCACATGAGTTGTCTTCCTGATAGGTACAATTCTCTAACAGAACTACAGTGTCTTTCATTCAAACCAACTTACATATATACAGCATGTAACAAAGTACTCTCAAAACCCTTAGTCTTTCAAGACAAAAAAACTATGCTTTCACAATATCAAGACCATAGAAGTATTGGGTTTTTTTTTTAAAAAAAAGAGCTTTTGTTGTTTAAAGTGGAGCACACTGTACAGTAGGTTCCCTGTATGTTATTTTAAAGGCAAAACTAAATGTTACGGCAGTTGCATCAACAGTGATAAACACCGGTTGCCCTAAAATGAGGTAGGGCCTCTGACTCAGATCTACTCTTTGCCACCCAAGCCAGCAGCAGCAGTAGTAGTAAAATAACAATCCCTACCTTAGCTAAAGGATCCAACAACTCACTACACACACGAACGCGGTCGTCCTCTTGGCACTTCAAGGATCTTACTTCAAAGCCTGATTTATCCAAACCAGACTGAAGTTCATAGTCACTTGCAAGAAAAGTAACCGAACACGTTTAAGGGTTTTCACGGTGCAGAACTTCAAGAGTTCAGTGTCTGTCAACAACACTGCCCGTACGTTAAGTGTTCGTCAGTGAAGGGCTTGTAAAAAGGTACCCAAGTTGTCACTGTAGCTAAAGAATGCAGCATATAGGGTCTTTATGGATGCAGGTAGGAACACACAAAGGAGGAAACCAGACTTGCATCCATCACACAAGTATTTCTCACACAGGTAATTTGACTTCTCCATCCAACCTCAATGACATTGTTAAACAAAACTGTAAAACTAAATTCTCAAGAACCCAGAAGAACAGAAGAGTAACTAAAAGAAATAAAAACATGGTGTTTAAAACTCGTAAGGAGTCTTGACAAGGATGATCAGTTAACATGTCATTTTGCTTCTCTCCCACAGCAGTGCATGCAGCTGGTTGAATAATACACATCAACCTGAAATCTGCTAAAAGAAAGTCTGGAACAGCATAGGTATTCGGTGTCCTGAAGATACACATGGATGATTTTGGTTTTCATTGTTTGGGGTGTGGGGTTTTTGTTTTGTTTTTAAATAAAAGCATTTCCTCTCCATTATGCGACATAGTGGTACTGATTGGGGTTGTCTTTGTCTCTCTCCATATAGTCTCTGTCAATGAGAGATTCAATCCTTTTCTTCAAGTCTCCAGGCTACAGGAGAAGATGAGATCAGGAAAATATGTTAGTAATATAAATGCAAATATATTTTATTTATTAAAAAAATAGGACTGCTAGCCACTCTGTGAGACAATGTTCCATAGTAAATACCCAAGTAAATTTCCTACTGATACTCTGGCTTATTTCTGTTCACAAACTCATTTTAATGCTTTAATCTGTGGATTCAGTTCAGAAATATTACACGTTTCTTACACAAGCTGAATGGAAAAATGTATTAAATGTATTTTAGAGAATCCTAGGATGGTTTGAAAAAGAAAATCTGTTACCTTTACAGGAAATTTCAGTTGATTATACAATTCAGAAACAAGGAGATTATGACCAAGAGTCTTTCTCATCTTCATTATTCGTACGATAGCAGCATCAATCTGGTATTGCCTGTCTTGAAATACTCTTTCAGTTGTGCTGACCTGTTCCTCAACCTAAAGAACAACACAACAATTTGCATTGCCTTTCATTGCTATTTCTTTATCAATTAGATCTCTGTAGATAACCCTTCCAATGAAATAAAACTTGTGCATTCTTACTCCTCAATCTGAGACAGATGTGTGCATTACCACGTGCTAAGAACCAAGTGGTACTGAGCGTATGGTTAAAGCCACCCAAAGTTAAGGATAACATGAAAAAATAAAATAATGCATGACTGACTTGACATCTATTTGATAAATTAAACTACATCTTAAGATCTCACTCTGATGTTTGAGAGAACACTTAAGAGGTTGACCACCCAAATAGAGTAGTCTTCTGTACCAAACTGCTCAACTCCAGTTTTACTTCTAAGGATTTAATATGCCAAGGCAAAAAGGAAACAAGTCAGTGTTCATCAGAACACGTCACCTTGTGTCAACAGCAGGGATTCGAGTTCAACCAAAACATCCACTGCAAGCACAGGGAGATCCCTGACTGCAACGACCGCTAAATGAAGAGCGGCACTGTGACGTTTGCTTCATGAGTTCAGTCACCATCAACACTTCGGGCATACGACGGAAACTTCCAGAATGGACCGAAACATCTAAAAGATCCTATCAGCTCAATATGCAGGCATTTAAATTTGGAATCACAAGAAGGGACCTGTGAGTTTTAAAGTCTTTATTGCCTCGGCAATTCATTTTGACTCCCACAAATTTTAAGTATCTGTTTCCTTTTTCCATATGCACAAGTTACAAGGGGAAATGCAGAGACTGTGTCTCCCCACGTGGGACACAGACCGAAACAGCTAACAGAATGAGGGCAAAAAATAAATACATACTGTTTCTTTCATTTGGATTTGGTTGATCTTTATTCTAAACAATTTATGCTTGAAATCACCATTAAAGATAAATTTATCTCCATCTTCTACATCCTTGCCCTTTGGATTTTTAACCAGCACTCGTGCTTTTCCACAAGCTAAAGACTGCAAGGTTCTTCTTAGTTCACTGTCCTCTGTGAAGAAGTTGAAAGTATGGGAAGAAACAGAACAAAACATTAACATGAAGATTCCTGAGTGATCGCGCTAGAAAGACAATTGAGAAGTTACTGGCTTTACATTAACACCTTCCAGCTAAGTCCCAGTTCAGTATACCAACTTACAGCTTTCAAACAGTCTCACATGTTTCACAGCAAGTGCTGAGAGCAGGCACAGAATGGTACACCTCAGGAGGACAGACTCAGGCTCATCTCACTGAGCTTTCTATCCAAAAGTAGTTCCAGAATAGATTTCACATTGGCAGGAGCCTGGTTTTATTACTTTTGTTTTGTTTGGTAGTAACAGGACTTCAGCAGAAAAAAAAGAAAGATGACAAGGAACTCAAGCCACTCATCATTTTATCCCTATTTTTAACACATAAAAAAGTCTAAATTGATAGGAAGATGTTCTGTGAGAAGGCAGAGCTGACAGCTATTATAGCCACAAAACTTCCCCCGCAACAGGGAAGCAGAGGAACAAGTGGGTGAGGAAAATTTTATCTAGTAAGATTTGAAGCTAAAAGCATTAGGACAAGTAGATAAAACTAAGTCTAAAACATTCTAATAATTATGTTGCAAAGTCTTGTATCAAGAGTTTGCATTAAACAGCCTCTGTAATCTCTAGAATACTTTTATTCACAACATAAAATTACCACCAAGTGTGCTGGATCTCCTGAACAGAGTTTTAGTCTAAAAATTAAAAGAAAGGTTTGCAATCCAGTGCTGAAAGTGCAGTGTAGCTGAAAGATTAACACTATTATTATTCCTAAAATACTTTAGCTTTCACATGGAGTGACCTTTTCCTTTTTTTTTTTTAAACTTCCAGCTGTTCCATTATTACTAAAAAGCCTTTAAACCACACCCACTGAAGAGGCATTTGTGGTGTTTCATGCTTTTTGGGTGTTCCACCTTGAGTAAATTGAGTCTGAGTTGTGTTTTTGTCCAAACAAGGGATGCTGCTGTTAAAAACACTCTGTGTATTTTGGAGTTTTGCTTTTGCCCTGCACACTAAATCCCAATATACCAAAGGGAAGGAACCTGCACTTTCCTATCCATCACTGATTAAAAACTACAGCTCCTACAGGGTGTTTGATGATGAGGAAAGCAGGTAAATACATGGAGTCTATTTTCTGAGTGAAAGTTTCTGCATTTACTAACGGCCATAAGGTACCAGGAACGACCTCACAGCACTCTAGAGACTGGTGACAATTTATTGTAACATCAACCGCAAAACACAAATTCCAACTACACCAGGTAATGCACAGGAAGACAGTGATACCCTAAAGGGCAGAAATCCACCTGATGTTTTGTTTGGTTTCATTGTTCGTTGGGTGCCCCATGTGAACCCCGTGGACCATGAACTGTCCTTGTTAACCTGCATTCCTATACTACTTCCTCTCACAGGGAGAGAAACACACACACCCAGTGCAATGACAACTAGCAATTCTATCCAGCTGCCTTACTGACAGCTTGCTGAAATCCTTTCTGTTGTGCTATAAGATGCATCTCTGCTGTCGTCAGGCAGCCGAAAGTACAGCGAGACAAGATGAGAAGGCAGGATCTTGGAGGGGGCTTGGTGAGCTTACATTCACCCTGTGCTCTGACCTAGCGAGCCTCTCCGGACTGTCCTGGCACTCCTCATTCACACTGGCATGATTTGTCTTCAGCTTCCTCAGCACTAATGGAGCGGGTGACTAAGCAGCTTGAGGCACTGACACAGAGAAGCTGGGGCACCCAGGCTGTACTGCCTTCTGCAGTGCATCATCCTGAACCACAGGAATACTTGATAGCTCCATTTTACAGTATTTTAGTAAATATATTTACATTATTTTAGTGCTTATACGGGTTCAAACATTATCTTTTCAGCAGTTGCTGTATTGGGTCAGTCTTAAGATGCAAGATGTGAAGGGCTACTGGCCACAACCTGCTGGCCAATGCAGAAGTTCCAGAGAGTAGATGACAGCGTTATCATTTTTATTGCCAGTGGCTGTGACTATTTCAAGGAAATGTACAAATTTGAAAAAAAGAAGAATTTTAAAAAAACCCACACCCAAGAGTGTAAGAACACAGAAGGCAGATGCTGCAAATGGTTAATAAAACCCTCTATACTTTTCCTCAGTTTTCTTTGCTCTTTCTGCCTGCAGGTTTCAAGTGCTGAGACAGACAGCTACGAAGTATAAACCCTCCAGGACACTGCCCCTCATAATCAATCAGACCTGTTGTAAATGGGGCATTCCAGCAACAGTAATGGAGAACGGCTGAAAATACTTCCTTGCATCACCCCAAAAAGACAGCATTCTCTAACAGATCGCTTCCAAAACTTAGTATTTGAAACTGTAACTGAACAAAAATAATCTGTACACACAACAGTCTTTATCACTATTTGAATTTTAAGAATTGCAATGATGCATTTTGTAAGTCTAACAGGTTTCTAGTAGTACCATATGCTACACAGTCCTTACTATTAATTTTGTGAAGCATCTATTTTATATACATCAGGAAGTACCAGCAGCGTGTATTGCTCATCTCCTTTGGTGTCTGTATAGTATTGACTCAATGTCTGTCCTGAAGATCACGGCAAATTTCTTAATTAGGCCTTTACATACCAAATCATAATTGGCTATTACTTAATGAATAAATTTAAGAATCAAAAACAATTCTTCCTACCTACACCAGTGGCCATTTTAATTTCTTCAAAACTGAATTCATCTCCTTCATTAAACATAAGCAACACTAATGTCTGAAAGAGCGATACTTGAAATTCTTTCTTTCCCTAAAAAATAAACATCAGATAATTAGAAGTAATATTTGGAACATTTCCTATTGCAGCCCCCAAATCTGACAAGTTACATACATTCTTTTTTCTGTTTCTAGAAGAAGAGACCTGTTTAGAATGCCAGGCCCACAGAAGAATCTGCCTGAATGCAGTATCGAGGAAACAGAGTATTTTTAAAACAAATTTTTTTGCTCCTCTAACAGTAGCACTACAGCACACAGCAGCAGCTCGTTAGAATGGCCCTGTATTTACTTCATTTTAATTGCAATATGTGAAATTCTGGCTTTGCTGCTATCAATAGTGAATCTCTTCATACTTTACCCAAGTTTCATTTTATGGACATGAGCAAACTAATGCAAAAGAAATCTTGGCATTAAATCAAATATGAAAAAAACCCCAAAACAAACAGAAGGTAATTTGGTTTATACAAATATACAGAGCGAATTATCAGTAGCCCAATGTTTGTACAAACAGGCAAGAGAAAGGAAGTATAACACTCTTCAGACAGCTGCGAACACTTCTGTCAACCCACAGCTAGGAACCTCTCTGCCTGCCTGTTATGTAATGCCCAAGCCTCAGCATTTCATTGCCACAGTGAGTTAGTAAAAGAATTCAGTTTTTTTTTCTTTGCCCTGGCTCAATTAAGCTGCATGATTAGCAAAGGCAAGATATGCCATGAGACAAAACAAAGCCACAGTAAGAAACAGTGTGGTTATTTAAGACTTAAATAATTCAACAAGCGTTTAAACTTTAACCACAGTCATTACATGACTAACACCTTCCAGCCTCTTTTTGTATCAGCAAAGCATACTAAGAGCAGCACCTCTATTTCTATGATCAAGACAATTCCAGACTAAAAATAAAAAGATGGTGCATTCTTTTTCTGGTTTAATTTCCTGCTTTACTACAACTTTATTTGAATGTGCAACAATCCTATCAAATGTTAGCAAAAGGTACCGTATTGGTGTCTTCCATTTTCTAGGTAGTAGTTCAGTTTAATTATAAAAAGCCTACTGTCTGTAGATGTTACAGATATAAAAATATCTAATAATAATTAGATATTAGAAAAGAAATTTTTACTAAAAGAGTTGTCAGGGCCTGGAACTGGCTGCTCAGGGGAGGAGTTGAGACACCATCCCTGTGTGTGTTTAAAAAAAGGGTAGATGAGGTGTTTAGGGATATGGTTTAGCTTAGGACAGGAACGGTTGGTTGGACTTGATGATCTTAAAGGTCTTTTCCAACCTTGTGATTCTGTGGGTGATTCTTGTACAAATAAGAGTATTGAATTCTGACTGTTTCCCCCCCCAAATGTTACTTCCTTTATCAAAAACACAATACACGATGAGATTCCAAGTAATTGGCTTCAATTGTCTCCCAAGGGGCAAACTTACTTCCTTAAATTCCGCCTTCAGGACAGCATGCCCTAGAGTGGTCTGCCACTGAAGCTTTCGACCACTGTGTTTTCCCAGGTAAAAGGTTTTAAATACCTCTTGCAGCTTTATCATCTGTAAAGCAAAGCCAGAGAAATGTTTATGAGCATTACACCAGTGCAATGATGCTGGATGGTCTCACACATGTCATTTCTTTATTCTCCTCAACAATGGTGGGTTTTGTGTTAAAAAAAAACCCTAAATCCAAATAGCAAAAATCTGCTCTCAAGCACTCTGGAACTATTACACACAAAGTCTCAAGTGAAAAATAGCTTTTAATTTCATTTTTTCTTTGTTTGTTCAAAATACCAGCCCTGTGAAGGGTTTTAAACCTCAAAAATAAATACTAGTTTTGTCCTGGACTTTGAATCTGACCAAGGAGTCACAGGACAGTAGGCACACAGCTCACACCACCTGCTCCCAACTTCTCCCATTTCTCACATACAGATTCAAGTCTGATTCCAGAACTTTACACCCTCTGATTTCCAAGGAAGGGGTTTTTTACCCCTCCAGTTTTATGATGCGCTGCTCAGGTTGGATCCCTCTGAAGCAGTCTGTTACTGAAGAAAAGATGCCACAGGAGGAAGAGCAGAAAGCCTTCTGCATCTTCTAAACCAAACGGGACCTTGCTAATAACTTTGGCCTCTGAAGCACTTCCCACATTTCAGATGGAGCAACATGTTGTGTGAAATGGGACTTCAAGTACATATTTCAACTTAAATCGTTACTGATAGATGCTCTGCAAAAATCTCTGAACTCTGAAGTAATGTTTTTTCAGGCAAATGCCATTTAAATGCAGGAGCTAGTTTTCTGAGACTCACTGCAGGGAACAGAGGAAGGATCTTACCAGAAAAAAGAAAGCACAGTAACATAACTGTTGGCTAGATCCAAATGCCTAAGAAATGTAGTTAAAGATTGACTAAATTAAGGTTAACTGTTCAGTTTTAAAATTTTAAGTGCCTGATTGCAATGTTAAATTATACTAATTTTAATTATTTTAATTGAATTTATTATTGTGGTTAAAAAGGTGAAAAAACCTCATACTAACTTATACAATCACCCAAAAATTGGATTTTATCCACTACAAATTTTTTTTGGGGGTAATTTTGGAATCTTTATAATCTGATCATCCACTTAAATATCTAGCAAAAAACCCCATTAAATGAAGGCACTAGTTCTCTGTGTGATAGTGATTATGGTTCCACTCCATAAAGTGCATTTAGAAGGAGAATTGAAACACTAACCTCTGAATTTAAGTGGACCTCCATAGGTGTGTAAGTTGGCCAATACCCCATAGTTAATATATTTACTGTCAGGTCTATATTTCCTGGGTCACTTTGGTTCTGCATATACTAAAATACAGGAGAGAGAGAGGAAAAAAAAATCATTCGAGTACACCATTTTCATGCTAAATTAGAGAAGATCTATATTTACATTAGAAGTCTGAAGTTGGAAAAATAATGAACAATTTCTACAGGCCCCATCCTTAGTTAGACATGACTATTTGTTGCTCTTGTCCTCAGTTTCAAAACACAGCAAGAGACAGACAGTCAAAAGGAAAGTACAACATGCCTGGAAGCATCCTAGACTCCTGTCTTCACAGGGTATTAAGGTCAAAGGAACTTCAATCACACACAAATAAAGCAGAATACAAGCTTTCAATCAGAAGCCAGGGCAAGAACTTGTAAGATTGAAAGGATCCCCTGGGACTTCCACTAGCCTGTTAGACACCTTTTCTTCTAATTTGAGCACACCAGTCGAGCCAGGCTATAGAGTCTGTGACAGAAAAGTCACTGCAGTATTGTATTCCTGGGTCAGGTCTCTATGCCAGTATCCTGCAATGGCCCAAAACAGGTACCCAGGGAGACGTGCAACAAGAGGGTGAGCACATACAGTAATTGCTCCAAGTATTCCCTTGACTACCAAGGGGCTGGAAGCTTTGAGCCAAGACAGGCATGGTTTCTGTGAACTAAGCAAGGAGCTTCTCTGGTGTGGGTCATTCACCAAGATTTCAGCAGAGCAGCAGCAGCTCACAGAATAAAGGGGTACAGACTTTAAAGAATGGCAGACACCTGAATTACTATGTAGTATTTAGACTGTCATTTAAAAGGAATCAAATAAAACTGTAAAATAAGATTATCTCTGAATAGATACAAAATAAATTCTGTTCTAGAAAAAGAACTATGAATAGACTTTTACTAAGATCAGGACCCACTCAAAAGCTGTTTCCTTTTATTTTAGCTGAATCCAGAGTATACCACCACCGAGTGCCTCCCCATCACTACTGAAAATTGAGCACTCAAACAGAAGCTAAGTGTACCTGCTTAAACTGAACCATGACATCTTTTGACAGTTCCATGTCCTTGAACATGCCCTCCAGTTTGCTCGTAAAAGCAGCACCACATTCTGTCACAGGAATTAAAGCAAAGATCCCATGATTACAAAGAAGCACAGAGGAAGTAATAGAGATTTAACCCCAGACAGTTGAGCCCGACTTGCCAGGGTCCAGAACACCCACAAACAGGTGAGTGTTCTAAGGATTTTGTTCTTCTGTAGGTACATTAAGTGAACCAGTCACACATCTAAGAGGCCAGCCCAGCAGTTCTTGCTGAGCACAATGAAGGCTGGGACACGCTCAGCTACTACTCGAATCTGGCTCGTCACTTCTTAAAGCATGAGAAAACAGGGATTCCAAATCACATGCCAAAAATATAAACACATCTCAACACACCTCAAAACATAACACATCTCAACACACATACCATGTTTAAGCTTTGACAGCATGGACTTCTCAGCATCTACCGATGCACTCTTTCCAACCAGCAGTCTTTTGGCCAAGTCTTTCTTATAAAACGCCTCAAACACATCCTTACCTGTACAGAAATTGAAACAAAATACAACTGAAGTAATATATTACATTTGCACCATTGCTCTTCAGGTTTGTGACACAAGCCTCTCTCAAATTAGTCATCAGCAGAACAATATTCATTACATAACAGTGAAGACAAAAATGTAGACAGCTTGTTCTTTTTATATTTTCATTATTTTCTTAACATAATTTGTGAATTTTTTACTTCTTTCCTTTCTTACCCCCAGGAATATGGGCTGCCTTGTATTTCCCATGTGATCAGCTGCAAACCACATGAAATTATTATGAGGTCTAGAAGAACATTATCCTTCTAGCAGTCTGACTTATTTAAAAAAAAGGGGGGGGCGGGGGGGAGAATGTTCTGATGTATTAAAGAAATATCCCTTAAAAGCCTAAGGAAAAATTGACACAAATCTTGTCACTTGGTTTGCCAACAGCTTTTTGACATTAACAAGTCATACAGGCACCCACAGACTTTCACACCTGAAACCAGGGCTTCCACAAATCCTTGAAACTGATAGCACAAAGATATTGGCAAGTAGATTTGCTTTTAAGAGGAAGAATCTCACAGTAAGTCAAGGCACTATTTGCTCTGCCTTACAGTAGCCCCTCCCAACTCCTTGCAAACACCTTCCAACCTATCAATTCCTTTGACACTCTTCTTTCTCCTCCATCCTGCCCTCTGGCAAAGTGCTGTTTCATGAAGCAGCATCAAGATACTATCAAAAAGTCCAATGCCCAGAAGCTTCTAATGGTAATCTGCTCTTACAAGAGCTCTTATGCAATAGATAGCTCAAAATAAATTTGTTCTTTAAGCTCAGTACTAAAAAAAATATTAAGAGAAAAAGATTAACAGAAATTAATCTTAGGCTGACAAGTCACCAGGGATACTGTTTTCATTCACCATCTCCATCCAACACCCTTTGACAAGAACTATGATGCAAATGACTACTTTATGACTGATTTCTTGTCTGCTTTCCCATTGTATTGCACTTGTTTTTGAATCTCACAAACTACTACAGAATTGGGTAGTTTCTGCTTATTCCACCCCAGGACACACATTCCATCTCCCTCAAACCAGTGACCACTCCTCACTATTGGACTCAACCACTGGTTTTTTCCCCCCTTGATATCCAACCTAGAAAAAACCCACCCAAAACCAACCCCAACAAAAACCCACCAAATCTTCTCCTAGGGGTTTTCTTTCCCCAAGAGTTTTTCCTCACATAGGAATATACGTAAGGGAAGTGCATTTCAAATGCAGTGAAACATAGCAGTAACATTTTCTCCCATTGTTCTGAGCCCTCCTCTATGTTCATTCTCACCCATACTGAGTAGAGACAGATCATTAGTTGCTGGGATTTCATGTACTTTACACCTATGGCATACTGAGGTGGGTGGGGAAGAGAAAGTCTCTACTAACCTTCCTGTTCTCTATCATTAGAGAAGATGTTACAGATACAGTTAATTTACATGAAAATAACTTCTGCTGACAGCTCTAACTCTTAGGTCTCCACTCACTGATCTCCATAGAACCAGTTTGTCCTCCCTGAGGTATTTATTGTGCTCCTGCAGATGTAAGGGAACCTGAACTTAAGATCAAGTCAAGCAGAAACTCATGCTCCAAAATATTGCTTACATTCAGAGGAATGCAGTTCTGCTAGCAGCAAGGAAAACAGTTTTAATTCAACTGTGAACTGGTATTTCTTACCATGAATGAATCTAAATATGATCATGATTTTGTCAAGGATTCTTTCCAGTTCTTCATCTGTAGCTTCTTTATTACCAGCTCTTAACTTGGAATCCACGTATTTTGCTACAAATCAATGAAACAGTTTAAAAGCTTAAAAAAGAGGAAACCACTAAAATAATCAATTTAAGCACCTCCCATGTGAAATATTATATGCTAAATATTACTATATGCTAAAACATAGGATAAGTGTGGAGTTTTCCCTTTTCCCATCTGTAAGTTCACTGGAATGACAGAACCCTACCCTACTACTGACACAATGGAAAAATATCACAAAAAGGAACTGTCCAAAAAAACCCAAATACAGTATAATCAGTAAATTAATAATGCATTAGAAATCCCCATGTTTTGTCTTACGGTCATAGCAAGCATGTTACTTGTTGAAAGACAATGTTTTGGAATTGTACCATGCATATGAATGTATTTTATGAGAAACAGAAACAAACAACGTAAAGAGGACTGTATCTTTGTAGATCTTTACTGTGCCCCTCACGCTCCTGGGTAGGAGCATATCAAAATTTCAACAGAAGCAACGCTTTTCAAGTTAGTAGCTTCAGAATGCCAGAAATAAGGTTAAGCCATGAGTTTAGCTCAGCATTTAAGCCACATTAGTATCCTCAGACAACCTTCTTTGTAAGGAGGAAACCTTTGCAGGAGCCGAAATGCCACAACCAACAAGTGACAGCAGCCTGTGTCATGGCTTTAACCTGCATCACTGGGTCGTGCAATTTGTCCTACATAAAGCTGGTTTTAGAAGGAAGCCACAACATGAGTAAAGGCAAAAGAACGTATAGAGGAAAACACAAACAACCAAGGAGCAGGATCCTCTCCTAGTGTAAAATGACACAGCTCCAGTTTTGCTGCAGGCAAAAGAGTCAGAACAGCTTTTGCCAGATCAGGGATAAGCCCAGTAACAGTATTTTTATTATATTTCCCCTTTATGAGCACTACTACTCCCTTCAAGGTAATTTTTTTTCTCTTAATATTAAAGCTCCTTGTATATGAAGGCTTTACAACTGTTCTCCCAACTTCAGCCTTCGAGAAGATAGATGGGCTGTAGACTGTCCTTTCTGAGAGATCTGTAACACTCAAAGAACAACTCTACTACCACAATTAAACACAGTTCCCTCTTCTTTTTTCTTCCCTCCCACACCTACTCTTCCCCCTGACCATTTCCTCCACTGGCAGCATCAGCATTATGCTTCCTGAGCGGTTGTTAGCACCGGGCACTGTGCAAGAAGCAGAGAGGGGGGACAGCAGAAGTTGGCATGCTCCCTCAGCAGTCTGGGCACAGGCCTAACACCCACCCAAGCTTTCCGACCCCGCAGCGCTCCCAGGGTAACTCTGGCCTCGCATCCCAAAAACCAGCCTCCTAAAGCAGGATGGGAACTGCGTCACTGTCGCACCAGCACACTCAGCAGCATTATCTTATCACGCTTTCTATAGGTTCTTGAAAGATTTTACAGAAAAATTTATGTACCTATCAATTCTGCAGGCTTATTTGGTCTCTTGTTGATAAATGTTTCAAAGGACTCCTTCATCAAGTTTATAAATTTTTCATTTTTCTGAAAGCACACTTCTATGATATGGTCCACTTTATCCTTAAAATCTAGTAGCTCTTGCACCATATCCTTGTCTTTTTCAGGATTAACCACTATTGTTGTCCCAAAGTTCTGTAAAACAAACACTTTTGATAATAAAATACTTCAGAGTGCTGCCTATCTCCCCCAACAGACACATTCACCCTTATAAAACTTATCATCAGAAAGAATTTTTTTTTTTTTTACAGAGCTACTTATATGACCAAAAGTTTTCAAAAAATGAGATGCACTGAAATTTAAAACAAGAACCCAGACAAACATTAATGGATTTCAAACATCAGTGTTTGATTTAAAGATTATATACATTTACAACAGAAGCTAAAAGAAAAAAAAGTAAAATACACAGTAGACATGACTGTATGATATGCAAGTTTAGAGAACTACAGGATTCACCTAGAAGGAAACTCTGCATTATTTTTCTTAACCCCACTAGAGGGCTCAATTGCTGGAACAGGTGATGTAAATTCGACCACTGCTCACGCCTGAGATCTCTCAGCAAGGGCTTAAAAGCAGAAGAAAACCAACCCTTGCTGACTTGCAAATGGGAATGTTTTGGTTTACTGCAAGAAGTAGACACAGACTTTCTTTTTCTTGTTCCTACGTTTATTATCTTCAAGTCAGAGATACGACACCATTTGTCTAGTGAACCAAAACACCCTGTAAGGGAGGATTTTAACCTATCAGACAGTTTATAATCATGTAGTAAAGCTAATCAGGGCTCCTGGCAGAATGACCAGGTTTTCAAAGAGGAACATCTGCACAGTAACAGTAGAACAGTATCAGTGTCCTTTTATCAACTGAAGTCTGCTAGCCACACCAGTCAGAGATCCCAAACCTCAGCATTTCCACTTCAATATCTAACTATCCCCCCACTGTGATCTTCCACTGAGATCTTTCTCAAGGAAGATTTCAAAGCAAAGCAAGCCAAACACAAGGTTGCCCAAGGCCCTTAGATTCAATAAGCGTATCACAGAATACTTTAAGTTGGAAGGGACATCTGAAGAACATCTAGTCCATCATATCTTACACTTACAGCACAATTTCCCCTTCATTAACACAGCACTTGGACATCCCACAGTCTCTATCAGTTACGTTCATAAATTGCAGGGCATTCACCCCATTCTGTAAATGGGAGACCGTTACAGAAAGCTAAGTGGCACCTCTGAAATAATAAAAAGGTGACTACAGCAGAGCACAGACCTTCACCTCAGTCATTTGGCACGCTCTGTGCTTTTTCTTACACTGCCTCAAAAGATAAAAGTTCCTGAAGCCTCATTTTAATGCATTCTGTCACACAGAATGTTTAAAAGGAGGAAATTTACTGGCACTAGAGAAAATGATTTCTAGCTTTTTGAGTCTGTGAAAAAAATGTCTTAAAACCAAAGCCGTAAAAGGTCTAATTCTGCAAGACATCAGGTATGATAATCCAACCTAGCAACTTGCTGCTGTGAAAGAAGTTTCTTTCTTCCTTCCCTCATCTTCCTATCTGTATCAAACTCCTGCTTCTTTCCTTGGGCCAGCACCAGGACTTCTCTGTGAGCCTCTTTAGCTCACTAAACCTGGCACAAAACTGACCCTGCCCAGGTACTCCGTTAGCAGATCACAGAAGAGTCTGTGGAGCAGCAGGCAGCACAAGGGTTAAGTCAGGAGCATGATGTGGAAGCAAGGAAGAAGAAAGATTATCCCTTCTCGGCCACAGCAAGCTGTTCAACTGGCCCAGCTGCTTACGGCTCCATGGGCTGCATACGGGACAACACCCTGCAGAGCAAACTCCACCTCAGAGTTAGGGGGCAGACATCCCACTTGTGTGGGCTGCACACTGGAGCACCACACAGAACTCCAGACAGGCGTGTGCAGGAAAGGCACCTCTGAAATGAACTGATGCTGTGCATTTAGTCCTGAAGACTGATGAACACATGGGCCACACAAGGGAGAACCACATCAGGAATTACCATCTCCAGAGAGAAGCTTCTTCCGTGAAGCTTTGCTGCTTTCACCTTGCAAGACCACTAGAGTGCAAGCTGTCTGGGGCAGCGCACTGCGTGCACATTATGCCTAACAAATCAAATCTGAAGCCTCTAAACATGCCTTTGGTAACGGATTATGCTCAAGAGGAGTATTCCCTTCAAAACAGTTGAACATTCATGGGCATTGCTGCGGGTTGGTTACATGTAGCACTGCTGACCTGCAGTAGAACAGCTACATTCTGATGTTCCGCTCATTTTGCGGCTATGTAAACAGTTGAGTGTATTTATAGCAAAACACAACGTCCCGTACAATCCAGCATACTCTAAACACTTGTGCATGGGGCTCTATTTAAAAGCAAAACAAACCAAAATAACTTCTTGTGTAATGTTCAAACCTATAAGGAAAGTAATTTCCAAGTAGAAATTCAAAAACAAAACTGAAATGTTGCTGTTTCTCATCGCATGACTGTTATGGAAGGGGAAGCATTAACATCCCTCCCTATATTAGCTCAGTTTTGATAGAAGAAAGATATGGTAACAGCATCATTTTTGACATTAGTAAGAGATCTTTGAAATACCTTGATGTATTCACTCCAATGTTGCAAAAGGATCTGCTGCCCACCTTTTACCCGGCTGAACAGCTGGTATGTCTGGGTCAAATCTGGTATTCTATTTTCATCAAGCAGGCTATCTAGTCCTAAAAAGAGAAAATTTTGAAGAAATAGATTGAATTTAGTTGCATAAATACAGTTGGAAATATATTGGAAAAATCTCTATAGGATGTTTCAAAAACCAAAGACTTCCTAGTGTGTTTAAAAAGTATGAACTTTTAAAAATTAAGTTTCTGAAAGCAAGTGATATCATGTCCCCCTGTTTAAACTGGCTAAAATGATTTATGGCATAGTATTTTAAAACTATTTCAACTGAAGCGTTTTCCCCACAAGTTCCTGACAGTAAGCCTTTTAGAGAATGTTTGTGAAGAGCACTTGTTTTGATGGGTACGATGTTATCAATAGATCTCATAAGGCTCTAAAGAGTGCCAGAAAACAGTGAGCTAAGTAAACTACCCCATATTTAAGGTAAAGAGAAATATATTGCAAGATTTTTTTCCCTGTGGAGTGTGGTGAGCTGAGTTTTTAGTTTTTATATTAAGAGTGTGCTATGAATTGCCTACGCTCGTGCTGATAGAATAAAACAAGATTACACATTCCTTACAAGAAACTTGTGCCTTTATCAATTCACCCTACATGAGACTACACCTTGGATTAATGAATAGAGAAGCAGAGCAAAACATGAAGCATAACAACTACATACACATTTTTTTACATTTGAGAATATGGTGAATGTAGTCCCAGTGTAATCAGAGGTGTATCATCTGCTGTGTTTTCTGGTTAAGCCAAACAACAAACCAATGTACTACTGGAAAAGTTACTTGAAAATAATACTTGATCTACAGAGCAAGCAGAACTGGCATGTGTCAAAAAGAACAAAATATCTTATTATGACCATCTGTTTATAAGATCAAGAACAGCTAAACTGGAGTGACCAAGCTTATTTTTACAAGTGCATTGAAAACAGTGAAATAACCTATTCCCAGAGTAATTCAGAGAAAGCTGTGAGCATATGTGTTTTTTTAAAAAGAGGACAAGGAAAGAAGTGGTATGTGTAACAGCCCAAAAGCATTAACAAACACAAAATGGAGCTTGAAGAAACCAGACTATTCGGGACATCTGTTTTGTGTCAGCAAAGGAAAGAGATGTAAGGATTGTTTGCAAGAAGATCTAAAACTTTAAAAGGTATCTAGAGCAAGGAAAGGATAGGATCATTTCAAGTATTAAAAGATGGGGGAACATTGATCAAACTGAGAAGCTCAGTGAAAAAAAATTAAGATTTTAGAGAACAAAGAAACAGTGATTAGAAGACACTGATGTCTGGATAAGGATTTCCTAGTGAGACTGCAGCTCATACTGAAATTGCCAGACAAGAAGTAAAATGTGGACAAAAGCATATGAAAGTGCACTGGCTTCTAGTATTGTGAGAATCATGATTCTCAAGCTGTACAATCACAATACATGAAGTTATTGCACTTGAGCTGTGTGATTATCACATAGAAGAAGGATGACAGCAACTGCAGTTCTCAAATAGAAGTTTAGGTAATTCTAGGAAACCAGCAGTTCCAAAGGTTTAATTCCTAAGCCCACTGCTTAGTCAGAGGAGATTTAAGGGGTTTAGCAACCTTTAAAAATATGGAATCATATTTTAGATATTTGCTTCCAGTGGGTGTAACAGCGTTATAGGGTTGGCTTTCTGTGTCTGTGGAAGTTTTTCCAATGGCTGATACACCTCCTCAGATAAAAGTTGTGGAGCCTGTAGTTATTGCAGAGTATGAGAATCAACTACTTATTGGAGATTACAGAAATTAAATACCTTTTTGCAAAATAGCTGATAAGTGTTCTCCTAGTAGCTGTTTCTCCACACAAGCAATCAATGGTTTCCTAAATAAGGCAAGAAAAGTGTATTAGAAGTACTAGAGTAGAAAGGGATTGCCCCGTCACAGTTTATTTGTGAATAATTGACATTAGAAGAAAAAGAGCAATTTTCTACTTAAAACAGATTCTACCAATTAAGACAAAATTGTCACATGATGTAAGTCAAGAAACAGTAAACTATGCATATAATTAAAAATGAACATTCAGATTTGAATACTAAAACCTAATCTCTTACACAGTTGATAACAGAAGCCTAGATACTAAAAATCAGCACCAAAAATTCTGAGAACAAAGTAAAGTTGACATTTTCTTGGAAACAGACAAGTCAAAGCAAAGTTCTCCAAGGGTTTAGAACTCCAAAATAACACAATACACACTCCATTACATAAGCATAGACTGAGCTAGAACCACAAGACTCAAATTTGCAAAGCATTTTAAATTTGTCCTTGGATTTCCTCTACTTTTTAGTAAATATGTGTTTGATATGTTGACTTCAGATAGGACAGAAAAGCCACTATAATGGCAACTTTTCCTTTCCATCCTTTATAGCCTAAAAGAAGAAACCTCTGAAGTGCAAAGGGATAACTAATATTTAAACTTTCTACTCTTTATCAGACAACAAAAGACCAATCACTTCTTTCTGCACTGTTTTATAAAACCAGTTCTCAGACCCTTAATTTAGATCTTCTAAAAGATAGGTGCTCACCTCACATGAATGGAGGCTTTTCATGTAGCAGCGCTCATATGTCCCTTCCTCTGTGGAAACACCCCATCAACAATTTACCTGACCTTCCATGCAATATAGTTTTAGTCCCTTCACCTTGAAAGATTAAATCTGTTTGGAAAGGGTCAGAGAAGGGAATAGGGGTGATCAAAGTATGCAGCAGTAGCTACAAGAGAAACAACTGCATGTGTTAGGACTCTTCTTTCTGGGAAGGAGATGACTTAGCAGGGACACAGTGCCTTGACAGGCAGGTTAAAGGGAACTGGCTTATCACTTTCCCTTCCAACACAAGAGCTGGGGTCATCAGTAATGGTATCGGGGCCAGACTTAAAGAAAAGGAGGCCATGATTCACATGGTGGCTAGTGCACTGGTGGAATACTTTGCCAAAGGCTGGCACAGATGGAAAAGCTTACGTAAATCCCAGTGACACAAAGCACGTATTTCAAAGGGATCCAAACAAAGTACATCAGGTTCAGAAAATGCCCTCAGCTAAAATCAGACAGTCACCAGTAGACCATCAGGGCATTGCATATACTCTACTCTTTCCCTTCGGTAGTTGTAAGCAAACCCTTGGTCTTAACACATATGGCCATTTTTATGGTTACTTTCATATACCCTGAAATTCCCAACTGCTGCTACCTACAGCTGCTGAGTGTCTCCAATGGTAGAAAGAGTCAAGGTTGCATAAAATGCCATCCTTTGCCCTAGAAGACCTATTCTGCCTACAGAGGGAGGAAGGAGAATTTGTCTGCTCAACAAAATGAGCAGCAGAGCACCATTTCCTAACAAGCAGGCAGAGTATTTATCTTGACTGATGAATGACCTAGCTGATGGAGGTACCTTCTTGTAAGACCACAGTCATCTACCTTGATCACCTCCTGACTGCCCAGGAGACATGCTTATTCTAGTAAGCTATCCAGGAAGAGGCACGTTCTGATGCTGAACAAATCCTTCTATGGGCTGCACACTCCATGTGTTGCATAAACCTGGTTTGAAGCATTTTGGATGGTGTTTCCTTGTAACGGTTATGTCCTGGAAGTAGCATTTCCCACCTCAAGATCAAACCTTGTAACTGAACTTAATGTGTTTTCTCCTCTTTTCATGCTCACCTGGGGAAACAGTATGACCTGATGACAACTCAAGGGTACTAATTTTAGGAGCCGCTGTTTCTTAATGCACAGGAAGGCAATGAGTGCAAAGCCTTCTAGAAGGAGGTTTCTAAGCCTTTAAATAAGGACTGGATTCAAAGCAAGGACTTGATGCACATCTAAACACACTGAAAATAACAATATCAGCCTATTTTTTACTTAAATAGTAAATAAATATATTTATATGCTTTAACTTCAAACACAGAAATGGTTCCATGTATTTTAATGTGACTGATTTTGCCAGAAGCAGCTAGTCACCCTGCAGTCAGCATTTACAGAAAAAGCATTCAAGTTCAAATCTGTACCATGACACGCAAGGCACACTCAAGTGTGTATATGTATCTATATGTAAAATACATCTGAAGAAGATAGCAAGTAAAAAAGATCATTTTTACTCAGTTATCATTTTAACACCTAAAGACATGCCAATATGTTACCCAGAAAATGAAAAAAATTAAATAAGATGTTTTATCATAGAATCGTAGGGGTTGGAAGGGACCTCAAGAGATCATCAGGTCCAACCCCCCTGCCAAAGCAGCTCCCTAGGACATATCACTCAGATAGGCGTCCAGACGGGTCTTGAATATCTCCAGAGCAGGAGACTCCACACCCCCCTGGGCAGCCTGTCCCAGGGCTCTGTCACCCTCACTGGGAAAAAGTTCTTCCCCATGTTGGTGCGGAACTTCCTGTGCTCCAACTTGCAGCCGTTGCCCCTTGTCCTATCCCCACAGACCACTGAAAAGGGGCTTATTCTTTATTAACTGTTATGTTCTTGACCCCCAAAAAAGGCCAACATCATGCTGCAGGACAAGTTTTATGTGGATTTACAGCAGGTCATTGACACAGCAGTACTTCCCGAAGGCACATTTCTTGCCCCAGCCAAACAGACACTATTGCTCCACGTGTGATTGAGGAAAGGACAAGCTGCCTTGCACAAGACACTGGCAGCAGCTGCACCAAAGCCAATGTACTGTAAATTTACATCCTGGACTGCTCATGAATGATGTTCATGGCCTGTATCCTTGCCAGAATTTAACTTTTTATTTCTTTTTTTTTTTTTGCCTAATGAACCTTTCTCTGAAATGGTTTGTAGTTAATTTTATTATCAGCACATGAAAGTCAGCTACTGCTTGGATAATGCAAGTTTGAGTTATTATATAATGCGTTAACCTCAATTTATACTGAGAAATACTTTTGGCCAAATGCTTCCCCTCTTAAAGTATATTCTGATTTTAAAGAGATCAGTTTTGGTAAAAAGAAAGTCTTAAGAAAATACAACTGTATCACAAGTTCTGTCAACAAGATAATATCTTTAAGATAACGTGGAAATAATCTCTGTGTCTCTATAAGCACAGATAATCATGCTGTTTTACAATGGATGTTTGACTTTGACTGACAAAACTGGTACTCACTGTGTGCTATGGTCTAAATATGTTATTACTCTGTCTCCTTCTTCCTCCAAACGTTTATTAACATGGTGAAGATATTCTGGAACCTAAAGAGACAAGAGAATACCACATTCAACTTCAAATGTAGGAAAAGCAGATAATCTTGTTCCATTACAATTATTTTAAATTACAAATTTAAAGAGAGTGCAAATGGGAAGGGACTATTTCCCCAGAATGTTGTTACATATTATATAGTATGTATTTTTATTAAACAATGTTGCTTTGTATTCCAAGTATTATAACCACACCTAACAGGAAGGGACAGAAAAAGTGAAATCTGAGAATTTTTCAGAAGTTAATTTTTTTTTTCCTCAAAACCCTACTGAATTAAGCTAGCCCTTAAAATATGATGGAGTAGATTTTCAGTTGGTATGAGCTACATCATTCTTTTATTTCAATGAAAGTTTTCCCAGCAGGGTATCCATCCCTGTGGAGGGTATGAAGGTATGAAACTCAGGCTTCAAACGATTAGGAACTTATGCATACATGCATATACAGAGATGTCTGCACTAACACATGCATAATATGCATACACATGTAAATGTATACACTGTGTAAGTTAGGGCCTTACTCCTTTTGCATTGTTCTACACCTGCCCACTAGGTGTATAATGGCAAAAAACTCCTGGTTTGAAAATTTGTGTTGAAGCATTTCACCTCAGGTCCCAGTGGAATTCCAGGGAATGAGGTGAATGGAGCAGGATTAGACACAAGGATACATCTCAGTGCAACAGGCATTTTCAGAATGTCTGTAGTGACTCAGTCTTTGAAATGAACTAATAGAAGTAGTCCTATCTACTTTAGTCTACCAAGAAACATGTCTTTTGATATATATTTTCAGAGATAACCATGTCTGCAGGCTGCCCACCGCAGAGCATAATTTTATCCCAAGAGGACAGAAATCAAGCCTGTCCTAAGTCTCTTTAACTAATAGGGAAAAGAAATAAAATGGCAAAACAAACACACCAAAATAGGCAAGTAGTAAACTGTTTACTTAGGTATTAACTGCATAGCAAAATTATGCCAATGGCTATTCCACAGCTCACAGGCAAAAACAGTATTGACAGCACAACTTTAAGCTTCATGTGGAATGACTTTCTGGTAGTGTGACTGTAGCTACACCAAACATCACTGGGTTTATACATTCCAAAACCCAAGGCCATCTGGAGCATGCTCCTCCCTCTCATACAGTACTTTGGTCCACATCAAACCATGTCAGTGTGTACCTGAGTACCACTGAGTTTCACTGAACACAAATACATTCTGGCACTACCAGAAGTTCTCACGTAATCCCACAGCAGATAAGACTAACATAACAGCAGTCACCTACAGCATGCACCTACCTCTCTTTCTTGCATTAATCTTTGGCCTTCTGCAGCATATAAGCAATTTGTCTCTTCCAGAAACCTCTGTTCAAATGATTCCTTGTAAACCTGCTCAAGAGATTAATGCAGTTACTTACATTATGCTGCCATTTAAGAGTACTATATTTTGCTGTCCGGCACAGAGGGCAAGTTAAATCTTGAGAACAGAGTTATAGGAAGTGCCTGAGTAACACTACTGAGTAACTGTTTTCCCACTGGTTTTGGAAAGGCTGAGATCAGACCCGACTTTCCAGTGCAGCAATATCATTTTTCAGTCATCAGTACTGAAATCTAAATTGGCAGCCTTTCATTTAATGGCACACAGACCAACACCAGTACCCAACATCATAGCACAGCAATTACATCCAGTTCACCTGACCTCAAGACTCCCACTGATATTTCTGTGGAAAAAACAAACCAACCCCAAAAACAAACAAAAAAGCCCCCCAGCCAACTAGTGAAAAACTGGCACAAAAAAGGTAATTCCCATCAGCAATGCATCTTCAGATTTGCCAGGCTTACCTCAGTGGCCCAGGAAAATTGAATTATATCCAAGGTGGTGAACTCTCTTTCGCCAGGCAAGGAACAACGTGTGTAAAAAAAGGGCACCAACAACAATCACAGACATTGAAAAATTTCTGCATATTGGTTAACAGCGTAGTATAGAATGGAGGTAAGTTTTAACTATATAAAAGAGTTAAAAGTGCCTGGTGAAGGTAGCTAGGGAATAGTATGTAAACAGAAGGAGAGTTGGTGAAAAGGAAAAATTCCTGGAGTGTGGTGGAAGAACAGAAGAAAATACTTCTTACAGCTCTGCTTTATGTTTTGTAAAACTCATTACATTGTGCCTATTTTTTTTTGCTCTTAAGGACTTTTAAAAGCTTTTTTTTTTCTCAATACAAACTTCAACATGAAACCTCTGGCTTGACCAGTGTTCAGAGCGTAATAATTCACTCAACTGAGGCAGACATTGACTCATTGTTTCAGCCTACTCTTTACTCTAGCCCTGTGTTCAACAGTACCAAATACAAGATTTCATTTGTAACCTTCTTTCAGGACAACTGGAAAAACATTAACATAACAGCATATGGAACTGCTTTCTGCATAAAACACGTGTAAAGCTCTACAATAGGTAATTGTTATAGAATAGGATTTATGCAAGCAGGAATCAATTTTCAGCAGCTGGGCCTCAACTGTATAATTGCCTAAAGATCAGGAATGAATAGGAAATTGTTTTCAAATGAAATATAAGATTTGCTTAATTAATTAATCTTTCTCCAGAAGCTAACTTTTGTTTAAGCAGGGAGAACTAGAGACCCTGGCATATAATTACAGGATTATGAGCACATCTCTATCTCAGTGAAGGGACAGATATTATAAAAGGACAGATTAAACTACATTAGCTTCCCTAGTGAAAAAAGAAAACTACACTTTTCAGCCAGTGAAGGAGAAAAGACACATCCAGTTCTGTAAGAAAGTATCCAATAAAGGGCAATGTTTATCTTTAGTTAGCAGGGTACTTTACTAAAAAATAAAACCCGATAAAAAGTCAACACCTAGAAAAAGGTGATGGAGTTAGACAAACCTGGCAAATAGCAATGGGAAAAAAAGTGGGGAAAAAGCACAGAAGTCAGATCCACACCTCCAGGTTATGTGATCTGAATAATCATTGGCAGAAGTTTATCTTCCCTCTTGCACAGGATATCTAGTTACTATTTTTTACACTAGAGACAGTTACAGATTAAAGTTGGGAGGGTCAACATGAAAGACAGAAAAGTCGGTAAGGCTGCCTGACTAAAAAGGACATTTTAATGCAGTCTTCCTCTTTAAACTCTTTTTAAACCTTCTGCCAGTCCCACAATGCTTTACACCACTTGGGAACAGAATAACTTCAACATTGTACAAGAATGAAAGACAGCTCCTAAGCTTTACCACGCATCACACAAAGCTGCAATCTCAACTAGAAGACGACCTATGCCAAAGTCTCCAAAGTCTGCAATGTCAGCACGTAGTTTTCTTTAGTCTGTTTTTTTACTTAATATCTATGCTAACAGAAAGTTCCAGCAGGTTACACATTGACCTTATCTGTTTGAAAACCTTCGCCTTGACTTTGCACCCCATTCTATCCTTGGCACCTCTGCTCAGAATTTGCCAATACGGTGATGTTTTTGTGAAGCAGACCCAAGATCTGGACTCAAAGAAGCGATGCCTTTTTACAGTGACAGAGGTAGTCATCTTTTGTTCCTACACTTAATCAGCACTAGGGTTAGAAAATGAGTTTTTAAGACAGATAAAATATTGCACATACTAAAAGACTTTTAGATCTATTTAAGAGCCCATAAGCCACTGCCTCAGCTACAGAAAAAAGGCAAAGAGGTCTTATTTAAAAACAAAGAATAAATGACTGCACATTGGGTAAATAATAGGCAATTTTACCAATTTAACAGCTAGATTCTGAAGCACATTTACTAGAAGAATAAAATTATTTCTGTACAACACATGAATTAGAGAAGTCCAAACTGTTTCTAAGCACAGCTGTCATTTTCCAAGTTTGGTGTCCTCACCTGCAGATCAGAGAGCATGCTCAACAAGCTCCGCAGCAAGCTTCTGTCCACAGCTTCCCCATTCCTCTCTCGTTCAATCAGCAGGAGGATTCCATCAATAGTCTTGTTTTGAACCTGCTTGTCACTGATGACGTGATTTCTGAATAACTCTAGACCCATATCCCTGTGTGGATATTTCAAAGTCATAAATCACACTGTTGATTCTTTTTAAAAATCTTTATCTCTGTTTGAGAAAAATAAGTATCTAGTGTGACCTGTTCTTATTTCACATAGTAGACTACAACATTCTCTATTAAAAAAAATACTATTATTAAAATAATAAAAAAATCTGACATATAGTTTGACATAGGATTCTCTGGGTCTCTGGATCAGTCAATCTATGTGTAATGTACAAATTTAGTTCAAAAGCATGAATTCAGTGTATGGTTATGATCTTATCCTCACCTGTAAAAGATTCTTGTTTTGTTCTAAGAGGATGAGGATGTTGCCCCTATGCCACAAGGCAGATAATTATTAAACATTGCCTTGGCCAAGAAAAACAGAGGAATCTTAAATAAAACTGGTTACCTCCAACTTCTTCACACACATCGGGATTTCAGTAAAGAGAATTTCCCCAGTATGAGGGGAAACAAAGACAAAGCATGAACAGAACTCTTGCAACATTTAGTAAAAGGAACCCTAACACAAAAAGTTAGAGGAAAACTCTGTAATTCCAGAGGTCAGGAAGAAAGACATCCACAGGATGAGCAAGTGGCTAGAGAAGGATGCCAGGTTCCTTCAGCCCAAGGAACTCCCATGAGCACAGAAGCCAGCCAGGCAAGGAAAAAGTGTGCTCTTGCTTCAGTACTTTACTTTTTTTTCTGCTTTAGATGGAGTGACAATACCAGAATTTTTGGCAAAGCCTGGGTTTGTTTGCTTGGACGATGATACAATATGCCCTTGAGGAGGGATGCTTAAAACCAGAATGCCCAAAGATGTTACTGTGATGTGCTGAAAGTATCACAGCAGCATCTCAATGCTCTGAGCCACAGGTCTCAATGCTTAAGAGGCCAGTGCTGGAAAGATGACCTGAACCTTGCCAGTGTACCTGACTTTTATATATATAGAATAAATAAATATATATTTCTATATATATTTTATATATAATAAATAGAATATATATAAAAATAAATCCAACAAAAAACAGAGAAAAGTTGAGTGTTGAGTTTTGTCAAGAACAGGCCCAACTAACGCTGGGCCAGTGCTGAGGCACACAGGCATCAGCACAAGGAGGTTCTCTGCACTGCCAGCCTCACCCACGCTGTGACAACTACAGATGTATATGTACGCACATATACACCTTGACTTTTAAGAATACGATCATGGACCTTTTCCTTCTTTTGCCCTCACTTTTCAATGAATATTCCTGGGGGAGGAGGAAAAGACACATCTATAAGCTGACACACGTATTCCCATAAATGAACACAGAATTTTAGAGACCTGTTGCACAGGTCAAATGTCATTTTCAACCTTTGCAAAGATAATAGCACGTTCAAACTTTAAATGTTTGAGGAATACTTACATGGATACCTACCATATAGAAGGAAGCATTGAATTCTGAAGTACATATGTACGATCCAAGAATAAAAAAATGCTTCTGATCATGATCTGAAAATGTATAAAGAGAATTTTTTTCTCTTCACCCATTGTATGGTATTTGAAATTGGAAAGCACCTTCTGAAAAACTGTATCACATAGACATGTGCCTTAATTACTAATCTATGTATTTTCAACTTCTATGGTGACTTGTATAGCCACTGGTATGTAACTTAACTGATGTCGCTACTATTACTAAGCAGTATTGCCACGTACACCCAAGACAGTTCTCAAATTCATAACCATTAATTAAATAGCTTTATTAGCCTGTTATGAGTTTACTGCTGTTGAAATACAGAATCACAGGGGTTGGAAGGGACCTCGAGAGATTATCGGGTCCAACCCCCCAAATACACATGCCATTCAAGCAGTACCACCAAGACATTCAATAAACACCCTGAAATAGCACGTTGCCATGGTTTTCACTTTTTTAGAAAGAGCTTTAAGCAGAGGCAGTAATAAACTGTGCAACAGATCTTTTCATAATGAAAGGCAGCTGTCAAAATTCATGAGGAAAATAGAGATAAATTAATACTAACAGCAGAAAAAGGGATCAAAATCTATTCTCTTAATTAAAAAATGGAGAGGGAGGTAGGTTTTTTACCTTATTACTCTTTCATATTCAAAATCCATTTCTGGCTTCATTCACAAAAAGGCTGCCCAGCTTCCAGTTTAGCATTAGGGTAACTCAGGATGTCAGTAACTAACCGGCCCCCCAAACCAGCTGCAGAGATTTCTATCCACAGCTGTCCACCTACTACTCCCTAAAAGATTTCATTGCCTCTGGAGCAATTCTCAAGCTGACACCGTTTCTGACCAAGCATATTAAAGGAAAACAGCAGTGAGGCTGATTTTTTTTTCTTAAATACCTTAAGTGCTAGCTCAGCACATGAGCAAGAAAGCCATTTGCTACAGGTTGTTGCTTTGAGGATAAAAAAGAAAAAAAGGGAAAAAAAGAATGCTCAAAAATAAAGTGAACGAAGTTCATAGTAAAAGCATATATAAAAACACAGGTCCAGT
Organism: Zapornia atra; assembly: GCA_013400835.1. Classification (NCBI taxonomy): domain Eukaryota; kingdom Metazoa; phylum Chordata; class Aves; order Gruiformes; family Rallidae; genus Zapornia; species Zapornia atra. The sequence goes on along the minus strand of VZTU01021947.1, from coordinate 18,763 downwards.
TTAATTACATTTTCAAAGCAATAAACTTCAACCCAGGCCTCATTATACTATTGAATTTGTTTTGCACAGTGTCCATAATGCTTTCCACTTTTTGGATAAAAATCATATACCTCTGTCCATCCCCCTCAGGGAGAGGGGTAGATTCAAGGAATGAAAATAGAAATACAACGATTTGGGACATCTCTAGCCAAAGCTAAGTGACAATGCAATGGAAACTCATTGTAAAATGCTGGTTTAAAGCTATAATGATGCATCCTTAAGGGGACAATTCACACTATCTTTGAGAGAGGAATTTTTTCCCTGCAACAATTCATCATGGAGGTAGGAGACAAGAAAGGTAGACAGAAGAGAGTTTCAATTATTTAACTTTCCTGTTTCTTAGGCCTATAATCAGGATAATCATCTCTGCTTTGCTAGGGAAAAAAGAAAAAAAGGCATAAATGAACCTAGTTCTTTTAGCTATATAAAAAGCAAAGATCATGGATTCTTCCATTTGAACCCAGTTAGTTTTTCTTTCCAACCACAGAAAACACATGTCAATATATTTGACTGGTATTTCAGCTTCGTATGAAACCTACCAAAGTCAGAGTCAACAGAACATAAGTTTTCAACAACAAAACCACCCCCAGACAGCATAAGGGAAAAGCCATGCTGAAACTTGGAGGAGGAGGTGCAACATAGTCCCAAGCTAAAACCATTACAAACTCCTTTTTGCCAGATTTCACACCTCGAGGATATGTATTCTGAACAAACATTCAACTTACCATTTGTCTGCAATGATCTTGCCAGCATTTATTTATCTTCTTTAAAAATAAAAGACTATCCAGAGAATCTGTACAGCACCTATTAAGGAAAACTAGCTTGCCAGTACCTTTTGAGGCCAGATTCTGGAGACGATCTTTGCCAGCCACTAAGCAAATCCGCTCCGTGGATATCCCCATATTACTGCTACTGCCCAGGGACAAAGGGTTAATTGCAGAGCTTCTGCCCAGCCCAGGGGCTGGCAGTGCTCCAAAAGGCCTCCCTATCTTTTCAAGGAATAACACTCACTGCTCTTCGGTAATACCATCTAGCGGCTGTACTGCGCGTAACTCTGATAGGGATTTAAACAAGGAGCCCTACTCGTGTCACAAACAACCTCGTCAGGGACCGAGGTGAGTGGGATAGGAAGGTTTATTTTGTTTAACGAGTTCACACTGCGCACAACGGGAGTGACCCTAATCTCTTAAAAGCACTTACAGTTCCCAATAATCCTCAACAAATCCAAATACCACTCCTTTCATATACATCCCCAGGTCTCCCAAAGGAAACTAAGTCTTTTCCTTCATTGCACAACAGATCCAGGTGTTACATATGCTTTCAGAATTCTAGTGTATCGTATGAGTAAGTCTAGATGTAGCTTTACCTTCCTTTCCTGCACAGCATCAGCTCCCAACTCTCTCTGGCCAAATGTGATCTTTCTGATCTCATGTCCTTGGGATATAAAGTGGTATACCTGTAAAATATAAAATTCTGAACTCTCCAAACCACTAGTTCTGCTGGGGGGCAGGGGTAAGCAAAGTTTTAAACCCCTGATTTTAAAACATCTTTTTGGAAGGCTGTCTGAAGACTGAAAAGCCAGGGGTGCAAAATTTTGGTTGATTGTACTAGTTTGAAGCAGACTGCCAAGATTTAGTTCTCAGAGATCAATGATGTTTAAGAGACTACTGTACAGGCTAAGGCATGTGATTTTAAATGCATCAATGTAACAAAAAAACTAGCTGCATGACAAGATGTGAATTCACAGTACTGATTTATGTACCAGACTCCTTAGCTAGGTCTCATAAATCCCCAACAAAAAAACCAAACCCAAAACTATGTTGGGACTTGGTCAGATAACAGGGAAGGGAAAAAAATATCTTCTTTATATGTGCAGGTATCTCCCTGAGGAATGCAGTCAACTGTGAAACTGAGTCAAAATCCAAGGCACACTTTAAGTATTTACCTGGAAAGTAGTTGGGGTTTTTTTCCTGGGCCCCAGTTCCTGGCTTCTTTCTATTTTAACCTATCATTTTCTGCTAACAAACTACCTACAGAGACCTAGGAAACACACCCAAAGTGCTATAGTATCTCTTCAGAACAGCACTCTCCAGCATCTGTTTGCAAAGCCACCCTCCAGGAAAGCAGGGACAGCCAGGTGGGCACAGATTCTATTGACCTGCTCTATTGACACAGACTCTACTGCCTGAGCCATCACAATACCTTGGCTATTACACAGAACTACCACAGAAAACGCAGTTTCAGTATGCAAAGCACAATGGGATTCAGAAACCAGAGCTGGCTGCAGCCAAGTATCCACAGACACATCTGTGGCCAGTTCAGCCAGAAGAAAAGCCTGGCAACATAACTTCAGAAAAACATTTACCACGAGGCTTCAGGTTACTGTGTGTCCCAAGACAGCCAAGTGATCTGCTGAACTTATAGCTCTCTCCCAAGAGCCTCCCAAGGTACACGAGATACATAAAGGGCTCGCTGAATGCCTCCATGACAAGTTGCTGCTGACCAGGTGTTACTATTGCTCAAACAGGTGTACTTTCTGTTTGAGAATTCTTTCACAGAAGAATTTAAATTGTTGTTGAAAACTACTGCAGTGATTTAAAAAAAAAAAACCTACTGTAAGCATCTCCACTACTCAACTGCCATAAAAATCCACACCTGCTGATAAAGCTCATAGTGCTATGGAAATTTTCTAGACTAAGTGCAAAATTTGCATTCCTATTAAAATAAGTAAATTGTTATTAGCATACTATTTATTGGTACACAAAAATTATTCACCTAGATGACTAAAATGGCTTATGCTCCATTTCAAAACATGTAAACGGTCAACCAAGACCCTCCTGAACAAATTGGCAATTACTGGGGTTGTTTTTACAAAGTGGCTGTTTTAAAAAACAATGATTTAAACTAACCCTTCTAACCATTTCTGTACACAAGAAAAGGATATTCTCTAAATTGAAGGATTTGTGCTTTCACATGATCTTCACAGACTTGTCGTAGCTGTTTGTACAGCGTAGCAGAGACTTTGTAGGAACAGAGATTTTCAACAGCCTAAAAAACAAGAAAAGATTATGAATGAGACCAAAAGAAAAAACTCAAAATTTTGTGCTTGTGTAATCAAGGCCAACAAAGAGGGAAAAAAAAATAAAATCAACATTGTCTGTCCAGGCTGTGCACAAAAAAGCCCCATCAAAATTCAACTATTCAAACTATGTAGAATAATTAAGGTTTTATGATTCCTTCCTGATTTGTGCCCCTTCTTACTGCTAGATTGCCTGTACAAACAAGGTCTACCATCACCACGTGGGTCATATTTCAGACGTGCTGTTAAACATCACTAGAATTTCCATCCCCCAAACACTGCTCAGGAGCAGAACTCTTCCTGAAGGTTCCTTTTGTACACCCTCCAGCACACACACTCACACACATTGTTTTTGGAGGGATGCAATCATAACAATTATTTTAATTCTTAAGAACTTTAAAGTAGACACTTCAACCACTCGAAATGCTAAGTGAATACACCTGCCTTCCTGCCATTTTGTTAACTTGTATCTTTCTGAATATTTCCATTGATTCACACACCATGTCAACTGAGAAGAAAAAATAAAATTAAAAAAAAAACCTCAAAAAATCCATCTTAACTGTTAAATAAAGACTTGAATTGATTTATTGGGAGCTCATGGGATTTAGTAAAGCATTTATCCATAGTGGACTAAAACCACTGATTCTGCCCAAAACCAAGTGTCCTTGTGGTCAGTAAATTAACATAAATCAAGTTGTTATGCAGCTGACCTAGACTACACTGAGACAGCTCTGGCCATCTCTAGAATATTGCTATTCAGCTATTCAGTAATTCCATTGTCTTACACTAACATTTTTTCCTCACAAGAAACTCAATGAGAATGCCAAAGAAAAAAAAAACAACACAGCCCTGCTTGATACCACTGCCTATATTTAGACTTTGTTCCAGCCACACTTTAACTTGTGCGCTCTATTTCAACAAATTATTTTATTAATAGACCACAGCATCTGAAACTAATCACAATGAAGACAGCCAAAAGTTCTGTGAGCACTGTAAAGTTTACAGTATTTTCAGCCATTCAGTGCTTCATACAAAATTATCCAAAGGGGTTGGACAAGCTTTTCAGAACTAAAAAAGCAGCTGTCTCTTCCTTTAACTTCACCTCTGCTGCCTTTATGCTACGAGGCGATACAGCAGAGAGCACTGCCTAAGATTTAAAGCACTACTTCACCTGGGCAACTAAAACCACCCAAGAAATGTTTTCCTTTGCTCCAGAGGATTTATGGCATTGCATTTTGTTGATGAATTTTCTGATAGCATCAGTGAACCCAAACAAAAGCTGCGCTCAGCCTTTGCTCATTTTTCCCCAAATTTCAGCTTTTCTGGTGTGTCATTTCTTTGTAATATGAAATGCCACAGTGCTTGATGCCAGCATGCAACCCTTTGACAAAGCATTAGTAGATGTTCTTCGCTCTGAGTTTAAGACCCCCCACCAAACACACAGGCTAGCAAGCGTTTGGGCTGAGAGGAAGGCAAGGGGGAAAGCAGTGCCGCTTCTTTAGGCAACATTACTGGCTTGAAGTGTATTTCAAACTGCAGCCATATCACCTCAGTGCTGCCTCTGCTAGCTGCTTCTGAGCTTTTTTGGGGGGCAAGGGATGAAATACAGTTATTTCCTCCTTCACCTTTTGTTTCATTCAAAAGTTTTGCTGCCTCTCACATGGTAATTCTAACCTACCTACCTGATGCAATTTTATTTACCTGCACACCAACTGTGGGTTCCTTGATTTTGATACAATATTAAAGAAAGCAAACAAATGGAACTATCAGTACCTACATTATGTTTTTCACCTGCTCTAAACACAGGTAACTGACATTTGCAGCAAAGAGCATTCACACATAATCATTTTTCAAGTAGTTTGTTATGTCTCTTAAGACACAGCCTTTCCGATCCATCCATCCAAATAAAAGTCTGGTCAGGACTCTCATCATCTTTTTTCCTTTCACTACTACACCACCCCCTACTCTATGCCCTCCAGAAGGGCAGTGCTGCCCCATTTCAGGTTATTTAGGACCTTGTTGCAGAGGGAATTTTCTTTTTCCGTTATTTTTATCACTCACTCCTCACTTGGCAATTCTTTGCCCTGCCCCACTTTCTCTATCCCATCAAGTATAAGCTACTTCTATCAAAATCTGTGCAATCTACCACCAATCCCAGACATCATTTCTATTTTAGTCACAAAAATAGCCGGTGGCACCGGCTGCCACCCTCCCATTGCTCACTGACTACGTCTCTGCCAAGCACCTTAATGCCTGCTCCCACGCTGCCTCTAATGCCTGGAAAGGAGTACCCTTTGGGTTCTCACAAAGCCTTGTCATTGTTCTTCAGTTCTACTGAGCCACTGGGCCAAATGAAATAAATAAATCAGAAGAGTTCAAAAGCAGGCTGGTACACCAGCCTGCTCACCGCAGTGAACTCCAGCAGGCCTCTCACTTCCTCCCATAATGTCACCTAAAGACTAAAAAAAGCAAAAAAAAAAACCAAGCAAAAAAAGCCCTGATAGTAAGGACTGATGCACAGTGAGAAATTTTCCCCTGTGCATGACTTGGTGCTCACCAACAGGCAGTTCAAACGATCTGTAAGTACAGATCAGGTTTCCAATGGATGCTGAACTTCATCTTTTATTCCTTTGGCAGGAAAGTAAGTACCTATCTATGCAGAGGCACCACGACTGTGCAGGAATCTTGCTGATTTGCACCACTGCCTTACTGATTATTAGACTGGCCTTGCAGTTTTTATAAATAAGCAAGCAAACAGAAAAAGCAAGAGGTACAGTTCTCCCTTCACAGTTTACCTGATACCTGTCTCCTCCTCTTCCGCCAAAACTTAAGTCTCTACACCCTGGCAATTTCATAGCAGTATCACTACAGTCTCACTTCTGAGCTTCTGAAAACATGTTAGGTAATTCTCAGAGCATCTGTAGGTTGTTTTGGGGTTGTTTTTTTTTTGGGGGGAGGGGGGTTGGCGAGGGGGTAGCTACAGATAAAGCAACATTTTTCAAATGCTGAGCTTAAAACCGTAACGTGTACTATGTAATTCAAACTCTGCAAACCTTCAAGTATTAATAGATTAATATATCACAGTCAGGTTATCTATTTAAAGGGAATAAGTTATATTAAGCCTATATGCATTTATACAATCAACCGTTTTAGACCAATACATTATATACCCTAACTAAGTACAGAAACAACTACAGTCAGCTCACAATTTCATCTTGATTTTTTTGAGCATGGACCCAACATGGACTGTGGGCTCTCTCCTCTCTCACATTCTGAATTTAACAGACATCAAACCTACCTCAGCTGAAAATTTTAGGTGAGTCTACATCCTGATCTGGCAATGACATGCACATCTGCTGATTGAACACCTGCACTCACAAAAAGCTCATAATGAACTGAAGATACATAGCACAACTTTGCGCATCAGTAATTTTTTTATAACTTGATCAGTGTAAAAAAATTACTACTTCAGTTAAGAACCTCAAAGCAAATACATATAGAATAGTATAAAACTTGATCACATATAAAAGGGGAAAGTAAAAAGGAACAAATGGTTCAGGAGTACTTCTCTGTTCTACCCTCCCTAGCCCCTGCTCCAGTAGGGGTTACTTTTTCACCATTTTAATAAAAGAAGCAAGGTCCTGACTGTTATGAAAATGTAACAGTCCTCTGAACCACAGCTAAACTGACAGTTTGCTGCCTGCTCAAACAAGTTTTTTTTCAATTCCCCAAAGGGTACCAATACCTAAGTCTAAATTATTATTATCTAATGATAACAAATATTTCAATATTACTATGCACAAGAGACCAAAACACATACAAAAGAGAAATAATCACATGTATCTGTTTAACCCAGCAAGAGTAGCATCCCATTTTCAGCATCTCAGGTAGGCACTGTATTGGAGAGATTGAGACTTAAACCTCAATTCTGCCCAGGCACAGCTTTCCATGTCTCCCAACATAAGCTGCTTTTTCACAGGCCCAGATCCTGGTAACTCTCCAAGGAACTGTTATCTAAACCCGCCAACTGACTAGAAACAACTCTGTTGGAGTGAACAGTTCAGAAAATATAATCTGCTTCTAACACATCAAAACTCCTCATGTTAAAGATGTAGCTCTGTGAAAGTCCCAATGCAGTTTTTATTTCTGTTAAATTGAAAAGGAAAAAAACCCCAAATCCTACATGCCTTACCTGGTAGAGCTCTTCAAGGTTGTATTTAATAGAAATGCTACTCTGTATGGCTCCTACTGCTTCATGAAGTTTTTGCCAGGTGTCCTGAGTGTAATTATCTGGTAATTTGGGTCTTTCTGTGAAGGAAGAAACCGGGAGTTGAGAACCAACAGCCCAGTGAGAGTCTGGAGCAACCCTTCCCACCCTGCTTTGCTAAAAGTTCAGACAAGCCAGGTTGTGCTTCATCGTTTAACGCCAGGAAGGAGAGGGTTGCTAACACCGCCCAAGGCGAAGACACCTTTTCGCAGGGTGCATTTGACCCCCGGCCGGCCCCGCACACACACTGGGGCCGAACCACGGACCCTGCCCGGCCAGGGCAGAGCCGGCACCGCGACCTCGGAGCCGCAGGGTCGTTGTGTTTTACCCCCGTGTTACGTTTAGCAAGGCAACCCTCGCCTTGCTGTAATGAGTTTTGACACTAAGCTGGCTTTCTGCCCGCTTCCTACACAGGACGCGAACCGCCGCTGCGCTCGCTCCTCCCGCTGCCCCCGCGCACGGAACCCCACGCGTGTCCCCGCAAGCCCTCACAGCGGGATGGTGACGGCAGCCTCCCCTCGCCCAGATAAGGCGACGGGGTATATGGGGGAGGAGGGGGGTGTGTGACAGCGGCGGGCCCCCCCGCTGCCGCCAGGCGGCCCGGCCCCAACGCTGCCTCCCTGCCTGCCGCGGGGAAGGGGCGGGGAGTAGCTGGGCCCACGGTAAACAAAGGTCGGGACAGGGCCGGGCGGCGGGGCAGGGCGCACCTGCCGAGGCAGCGGGCCTGGCCCTCTCCGCACCCACCTCTGAAGTTCTTGATCACGAGTTTCTTGGAGGAGGCGGTCGCGCTTCCCCCTCCCCCTCCTCCGGCGCGGGTGGCGGCGGCCAGCGAGGCGGGCTTGGTGAGCCCGTTGGTGTGCCCCACCAAGGCCGACAAGTGCGGCTTCTTCTGGGGCTCGTCCGCCATCTCCNGGTCTGTGCCCCTGCCCGGATCCTGGCGGCCCCCCAGCGCTCGGGCGTGCGGGCAGCGCCGGCCTTGCTCACAAGATGGCTCCCGCGCCCGCCGACGGCCGGGGCAGCCCCAGCGGGGCCGAGCAGGCGGCGGCAGCTCCCGGCCATTGCCCCGCAGCCCCTTCGCTTCCTCCTTACTTGTTGGCACCGGCGCAAAGCGGCACCAAGCCAAGGAGCAGCCGCGTTTCC
>VZTU01021945.1:0-15355 GCA_013400835.1 Zapornia atra | reverse complement strand
AGAAAGAGTCATTCTGAGCATTGATACTGAGTATACATAGTCAGCTTCTCACAGAAGTCTTGTTAACCAGTGCTCTGAGAGTGGTGGTGAAGTCATGGCTTGTTTACAATTCACTAGAAGACACTTCAACCTGTAAAGATTTTCACTAGGTCTGATGACACTGTAGGCTTAGTGTACACTTAATTTTCTGACCCCAAATCTATTACTTAGATAGGACGCTTGCAGACAATAGCTTTTGCAAACATCTCCTTACTTTAAAGGGCATCTTAACATATTGATTTTGCAGCTTTTAATCTACATATGTATTAATTTTTGTGCCATATGCAAATATGATAGATTAATGGTATCTCACAGTACAGATAGATGACTCAAGGTTAAGAGTGGCGTGACTCTAAACAAAGGATCTAGGCTCTATATATACACCAGCTCATGACACATTTTGGAACACTAGTAGCAAAATAAAGTAACTGTTTTGACAGAAATTAAACTGGGCTAGTTTAGAATGAATAAGCAGATGCCCACTCTGTCCCTTCCTTGACCTTTTACAAAAAAGGATCTATCCAGCTGGTTGGCTTATGAAAGAGGGAGATTATCAGTCTCAGATGAGTGATATAATTCAGCAGCTGCTGGAATGATGCATGCCAATTCTGTTAAATTGTTTGCCTAGTGAATTTGCAGAGAAGTCAAATGACTTGTTGAAGTCAGTGTGGATTCCATTCTGTCAATGTGAAGACAGACTGGATTTGTTACACGATTCTGTCACATGAAGTGCCTTGAGGAAAACTGAAACGTTTAAGTGATTTTCATAATCCTGAAACCTTTGATGCTATGAACTGTTCTGATTTGTGGATAGTCCATTTGGCTACCCTAATTAATAGATCAGCAGTATCCAGCTCTGTTATGTGAGAATGAAAGGTTCATCTTATTAGGGAAAGATGTTTTCTGAAATCTTTATTTCTTTTTCAAAAAAGTTAAATTGACTTCATATTGGCACTGTGTGTGATGCAGTGTTGATGGACAAATTTAAGGGCAGCTATCAGCATATTCTTGACACCTGTAAATGTGAGAAAAACAATGTCTCATATCCTACAGATACCCTACTGACCACTCATTGCTCTTGTACAAACTGCAGTGATCTCACAGTCTATCAGAGAATCTCAGGGTCCAGAATTTATGCTTCCCACAGGACAGGGTGGCTTTGTAACAGTCCCCTTAGTGTCCACTGATAATGTGTGACTCAGGCTGCCAACAACTTTTGTTATCTTGTAATGAAACAAGGTGATTGCTGATGATATCACAAAGTATATCAGCATGGCTAGCAATCCTTTGGTAAATAATGGTGCCAGCCACTAAATGAACTCAAAATTAGTTTTTGAATGGTAGTATCATGCTGCTGTTTTCATAGTTTTATGGCTTCAAGATTTGGAAAGATTGCTATGTAAATGTCTCATTCATTTTCACCTGTGCTGTTTTCAACAAATACTTAGTGTCAAGTGGCAAAATATGATAACTAGTACTGAAGCTTTGCAGGTCTGTAAAAGCACTGACATTGACATTGTAATTATCATATCTCAGATGAGGCATATAGTTCATGTCCCTGAGGGGAGCATCCCATATTTTTAATAGAATGACAAAGGTGCAGAACTGGCTGGCTGCAACATTAGGATGATGATCTCAAAGCTAACCTTAAAACATGTAAACTTATATCTCAAGAAAAACTTGGTTGGCAACAAATTCAGTAATTCTAATGACCCTGAGGGACATACATACTGCTGCTCACACTCTGAGCCGAAAAATCTTCAGTGTGAAGCAGAAGAAAATAAGAACACAATAAAAAAATAAGTTCACAAAGCACACAATTCACAGATGCCTTCAGGCTGTCACAGGTTTCTCCTGTGACAAATCTGCAGGCTGTTATTGTGCCTTCCAACTGGACTCACTCTTGTCTTAGAATCCATGAGTGAACTTTGGGAGACCAGTGCAGATTTTCACATGTTGATGACAAGGGAAAGTTTTCTTCCCCTATAAGGGTGTGAAAGAGGATGTTTTCCACAGGTTCCTCCTGGATCATTCTTTACTCCAGAGGGTATAATATCTGTGGTTTGTTTATTGTCTACTTGCTTTGAATATGAATGTTTGAAAGGCCAGATTTAGTCCTGAAGCAATTTGTATTAGCAAAATTTAGCAAGCGGGTGCTAGTATCTAAAGAGCATTTACTAGAGTACTGTGTTATTTGAGAGCTTTTTATATTTGGATGCAGAACGTAACATGGAAATTTAAGCTCTATGAACCATAATAGGACTAATTATAACATGCATAACTACAGCAGGCATTTATTAATGCAAACTACATCACTGCTTTCTATAGTTAGGAAAGATAAGTTGCTGTCTTTTCAAGCAATAGAAATATTCAAGTGCCCTAAAAAATAATTACAGTCTGAAGTGTTCCCCTAGGCTTGAACCAATGGGGAAAAAAAAATCAAAAGACATAAAAATTTCACCTTTCCTTGGAATTTTATCTCAGTTTATGTTAAATAAATGATAATTGTAGTTTAAATTATAAAAAACTACACTCTCATTTCAGTGCAGCATGACTAAAATTATTAAATTTATTCATGTTAAAACAGAGAATAATTTGTTCAGCATAATCTGGTCGGAAGAAAATTATCTTATGACTTAAGAGGTCATAACAATTTCCCCAGTGTCTACAAGAAACCTATAATAGGACCTACAAGATATTTGAAAAAGTTGGGTGTATTAAATCTACACATCTGAAGGTTAAAGTCAAAGAATGAAACATGTTCAGGTTAAGTGATGCTATTAATGCAATGATTTCACATAGAGTCTTTCTAAAGCATTAATATATAATCACATAGTTACTTATGCTTACATATCTCATTAACTACTATTTCACTTCTACCCAGAAGAAACTTGTAGAAAATGGGACATGTATCTTTGAAATAGAGCACAGATATAATAAATGCATTTCTTTTCTGTTCTTCAGTGTCTGATCCTAGAGGCTATATATGTGCTATTTGTTGGACTGCAGTCTTAAAAAACCAATCAAAACTCCATCTCTGTCTGAAAGTCCTTAAATTTTGGTCAGATTCAGTAGCAAAATCTAGTTCTGAAATCTAGAATGTAGTATCCATATAAAGCACTGGACACTGGTCATATAATCAGAATGCTTGCATTTGCTTCACTCAGAATATGTTTGTTGGTTTTTTTTTGAGCAAGCTGCTCAGTTTATTGTCTCAGTATACATTTTTGTAAAATACTACCTTACTGCACTGCTCCAGGATAAAAGATGGATATCAAAGCCCCTTAATAATTGAAAGGTCCTCAGAAATAGCAGAACTGTTGGTCCTTCCTCTGAATCCACAGTAGTACCTTTGTTTAGATCAGAATTTCTATGACTCCATATCAAAGAAAGAACAGTTTCTTTCAAAAAAAAAAAGTTTTGACATGGACACACTGAAAAAGGAATCTCTTACAAGTCAGAAATCAAACCCAGAAAAAGGCTAGAACAGGTTAGTGATACCCTATTTTAAGTTCTGGAAGTCCTTGTTAGGCTTCTCATGGGCACACAGTACAGATCTATCCCACACCTTTGCAATCAATCAAAACTCTTCTACCGATTTAATATGTATTGGTCTGATCAGCTTGTCTGCTGATTCACCTTTTACCCTGTGTATGCAGCCTTCATTCACCAGTGACTAAAGCTAATATTTTCAGGTGTATAAGCTGTGGTTTTTTGGGTTTTTTTTTAAATTTTCAGCACCCTGATTTGTTAGTATGCTTGTGTTTGTGTGTGCATGAGTGTATACGTATGTTTCTGGAGACATATACTTATGTTATAAATTATGCCAATTGTATTTGAATGTAAAAGTTTATATCTCTACATAATAGTCGTTACAAGTACTTGTGACAAAGGAGGATGATATTTAGAACAGACGTGAAACTCCAGCTATTTTCAAAGAATCACAGAATGGTTTATGTTGGAAGTGACATCAAAGGTCATCTAGCTCCAATCCCCTTGCCACGGTCAGGGACACCCTCTAGTCTAGACAAGGTTTTACAAAGCCCCATCCAACCTGGTCTTGAACATTGCCAGGGAGGGATCATCTGCAACCTCTCCGGGCAACCTGTTCCAGTGCCTTACCATCCTCACAATAAAGAATTGTTTTCCTAAAATCTAATCTAAATTTACCATCTTTCAGTTTAAAGCCATTCCCCCTTGTCCTATCACAACACTCCCTTGTAAAAGGTTCCTCTGCAGATTTATTGTAGGCCCCTTTTTAGGTACTGGAAGCCCGCTGTAAAAATAGGCCTCCTGATTCAGTGAGAAGTGATCATGCTGAGTGGATTGGTATAGGTGTAACTTAAGAAACAATTAATACAACTTTAATATAAGAATTGTCATAGTTTTAAGAATAGGCTAGTTTAAGAGAAAGCTGTAACTGTGTAAGCGGCTTGTGAGAGCAGAGCAAAACTTAACCATAACAACACAACAGTAACAGCCTTGAAGATAAAGAAGTAAGAATTGGTGTGTTTTTAGGAATAGATTAGTTTTGAATTTTAGCAGAATTTGGCTGTAGTCACATAAGCTGTTTCATGAAAGTGGCTACAAAACTTAGCCATAATAGTGCACTCCCCAGAGCCTTCTCTTCTCCAAGCTGAACAAGCCCAACTCTCTCAGCTTGTCTTCATAGCAGAGGTGCTCCAGCCCTCTGGTCATCTTCATGGCCCTCCTGTGGACCCTTTCCAACAGGTCCAGGCTTTTCTTGCACGGGGGAACCCCAGAACTGGACGCAATATTCCAGATGGGGTCTCATGAGAATGAAGTAGAATTTTGTAATTCTTTATTTTATATATGTGTAAAATTCTTATTTTGACCTATCATGCATGTTACTTCTATCTAAACTTGTGTCAGAAAACAAGAAATATGTGTGCATAAAACACATATTAGTGTATTACATATAAATATCAGTCCCTGCAAATTTATCATACAGGTCATTTCAGCATCTTACTTCTTACTTTGTATTCCATAATCATTGGGGTAACTAACAAATATGACAAAGAAATGAGCATTCTTACTTTCCTTGGATACTTAAAATCTCTTACATACCTGGCTGAGGTTTTTTCTTATACTTGACAAAGCTCCAAAGCAACAATTTTCTTTCTTCCTTCTCTCTCCTGAGATCCCACTGTCCCTTCTAAAATTCCTTCCTTTCTTTAGTGCTTTTTGAAAGAACAAGACAACTGTGCTTATTTATACTAGTTTCAGACTGACCCAACCTCACTGTTATCAGAGAATGTTCTGGATTTTCACAGTTGTTAAAGCAAACTAGACTTTCAAATGCACCATAGCATTCCTGTTTTCAAAGCAGAGGAGAAGGATAGTAGGTTAACTGCGTGCACCTCTGAGCAGGATGCATGAAGTTCTTAATTTGCTTTGAGTGAAATCTTTTGCTGGGTTTACAGGTAGTGATGCTTCACAGTTGGGATTTTTTCCATTCTGTTCTTTGTAGGCAGAAGTGGTCTTTAAAGCTTCATAAGTTGGCACTGACATAGAAAAAAACACGTCTTACTGCTTTTTGCTTATATCTGAAAATAGACCTTCCTTAATCCATCAACACACTAATCTTTTTTTTCTTTTTTTCTCTTTTTTAATTTAGGGGGGTGGGTGGGCATGAAAGCTGTTTAATCTTTGGCAGAGTAACATTCAGCAGATGGATTAGAAGTCTTATCTTGCTAAAACCAGCAACATCAGGAATCGATATGTGAGTGACTTCCTCAAGTAATATCTCAAGACGGAACACAGTTTTCATAAGTTTACAGAAATGATCCGAACTCTTGCAGATGTATCTGTGAAGTGAGATGGAGAAATGTGATTGTGTCAGTACAGTTCAGACTCTCGTAAGGTCACAAGGGATGAACATTTGAGACCAGGCACATCTGCAAATAGCCTTTTGCTGCTTTTTCAATCTGAGCAGATGAGGCAGCTTACAAACTTTGACAGCTGTAACCAAATTTCACTTTGACAAACTGCCTGTTAACTTTTTTCTTTTCTTTAATTCTACATGAGGCACAATGAACTAAATGCAAATAATATCTTTTCCAGTCATCAGGGTGTTCTACTTGGAACAGATACATTTGCATTTGCATGAGTAGATATCATATATTATGCACCAGACTTCCATAAAGATCCTAAAATGCTTTCTTCAGACTACCTTAGACTCTTCTCATGTAGCAAGTCCAGCTCCTCAAAGCACCTTACACAGCGAGAATGCCTATGCAGGAAGGTTGAACCACAAAAGCTCAGTAAGCACTCAGTGAATGTTCTTTGATATAGTTGAGCCTGACCTTTGTCTGTTGTACTCTAGGGTAGTTCCACTGATATCAAGGGAACTGTAACAATTTATACAGGGTGAGACTACGATCTATAATATTTATTAAGTCTTTCTTCTACTGGAGAAATAATAGCTATCCAACAGATGTAAATCAACGTAATTTCATTGACATCTACGTAGACGTGCTGATTTAAAGAAGTGAGACCTGGCCCTCACGCCTTTCACGAATGCGCTCTTTTCCTTATATTGTCTTCATCTATTTATGAAGTCCTTATGTTAAAATCAGTTTTTCTGTCTTTGCTGCTATATGTCTTTCAGTGGTAGCACTTCCAAAGTGTGAGACTCCCTACCCCTTTGACTTTCACCACTACAACACTCCTAAGGTCACCAACTTCCAGGCTGGAGGTTTCTTCCACTGCTCCCTGTGAACACTTTCTGCCATTGCCAGAGGGCTGCTATCAGCACCATCTGGCTCCTCAGTCCCTGGGCAAGACTGTGCTGTAAACACAAATGCAGGTTCTGGCACAAACTGCAATGTGAGGCCTTTTGCCTTTGTCAGGCATAGCACAGGATTCAGTTAATAAAGTACATGGCAAGAAAAGTCTTTGAAGCCATAATAGAATTTGGAGACTGCTACAGTGCCATACACTTAACAAACAGTTAAATGTGTTTGAATCATCACAGACTTCCTAAGGCAGAGTTAGTTAGCCTGTAAGTTTATATTCAAGAAAAGACTGTATCTTTGGAGTGAGTTGTGAACTCTCAACTTTATGGGACTGTTTGCAGCCCTTTTCTAAACAGGCAGCATAGTTCCATGGTGTGGGGAGTATGACAAAAGACTAAAGATATTCTGCTTTCTGATTCTGTAATCAAAAATTGGGGTTTTTTTGGGTTTTTTTTTCTTTAATTCCTCATGCAGACGGTCTTCACTCCATTGTCTAGCCTGCATAAAAAGTGGTGGACAAGGGATGGCTCTTCCCAGAGCTCCTACTGAGCTTCTAACTCAGTAGAAGCGAGGAGACACAGAGATGGGTTTGCTCTGGATCCTGACTGGGATTGTTCTGGTGTGTCAGCAGTAGGGAACTCTGCAGATTAATTGTTGGTGCCTAGAGCAGGGTTTCCCAATGAGCTATGTGGTGAGAGAAAGCAGCACATTTGAAAAGCTGAACCAAAGCTACTGACGCTTTCCAGACTGTCTCAGCAGTGGGACATAAAGGGAAAAATCTAGTAATCTTGGAGCTAGAAGGAGAAGAAACTGGGTTGAGGCAATTGCATCCAGAGAAGTTTGAGACATTCTGTCATTTTTATATTTTTTTTCTCCTTTGTAACACATTTCCCACCCTCTGAAGTTGCTAAAGGGGATTCTCCGCTGAAGCTAATATTTATTCTGCTTCTAAGTCTCAAAACACATTGCAGTGAGGAGTCTGCAGCTGAGAATTGAACTGAAAAGGTGTATGCCATGGCTTGCGCACTGGTTAGAGATCGACAAACAATTGTTACATTTGCTGCTGTTTCTTATTAATTTTCATATGCTTGAAAGGGAACAAGCTCAAGGGTAATTAAATTTTTAAGCTGCAGAAGAGGCAAAGAAAAATACTGATCAGTAGGAATGCTAACGTAATTTTTTTTTCACCTTCTGTTTATATGAACAATCTATTCTCTATGAACAGAAAAATATGTATTGCCATAACAAACACCTTTAACATATGCAACTGTCACTTACAGCAGCATATAATTTGAGGTCTTCCTGACCTTGGCAGCTTTACAAGATGTTGGGAATTGAGTTGATTTTTCTCATCTTGGCATATGAAGCTTGAGATTGTGCTTCTGGCTCCATCTCCTAAGAGTGCTTGTGGCACGAACACGATGTATACACAGCAACTTTATATGTATCAGAAATAGAAATATCAAGAATATCAACAAAAGCAGACCATTCTGGAACATTTTCTTCCTATTACTGCTGAACATTTCATACAGACAGAGCCTGCATCTGCTTTTACTAAATCCTATGCAAAGCTCTCAGCAGACATTATGCTTGTCCTCCTTAAAGGTAAAGAGTGTGAAAATCCTTGAAGCTTTGCTTACTGCAAGAAATCCCAACAATGAAATGTTTCTTTACAGTTAGACCATGTATTCAGAAGTCATGTATTAGGTATTTAATTATTTCACTACAGATAGTAGCAGTATTTAATGAACTTTAATACTTACATGTCTAACTAATGTCTTAGATACTGGGAAATTCAGAAGCAACATCACTTATCAGAATTGCTGTACCAAGTGTGGTAGGTATGCCCCCCTCAGTACAAAATGGGTTAAAGTTCTTTATACCTGTAGCTCTTTGGCGAGGGTAATCTCTCAGAATACAGATGAAATCTTTTTCTACAAGTGTTTTAACAGCGTTTCATATGAAAATGCCATAACCTCAGCTTTTTGTCAGAAACTTAAGGGTCAGAGATGACTATGAGTCAGACAGAAGTGACATAGGAATTCTATAGTCCTAACCAGCAAGTTGACTCAGGTAGTGAAATCTAAAGTAGTGATTACACATGTAGGTGTGCAATGTAGATGCATAAATATAACAGAGCAATATAAGGATATCATGGAAACTGGTCTGAAATGACTGAACTGGAAAATACCTACTGGACTAGAAGAATAAATGAAGTGGCTTGAAAATTGTACATAAGCTCAAAAGGGCTCAGGTCAGTACTGGGCCCCATACTGTTCAACATCTTCATTGATGATCAGGTTGATGACAGAGTGCAACATCTGCAAATTTGTAGGTGCTTCTAAACTAGAGAGAGTTATTAATATATAAATTAGCTCCAGTTTGGAAATGAGTCTCTAAACCCGAGGACAGCTGACAGTAGCACCAGGAAAGTCAGCAGGGTGAAATGCAGAATGCAGCACTTGGAGCAGATCCTGCACCGCGTGGTGGTATAGACTGGGAAGCAAGTCACTGAACTTCATTTGCAACTTCCAGCACCTGGTTGTGCTGCCATCGTGGGAGAGCTGAACACCCAGGTGCTTTTTGCTCATGAACTGTGGTTCAGGCACATATTTTGTCTATTAAGGACCTGCTGCAATTAGCCTAATTCATGTTCAGAGTACCAAGCTGTTTCAGCCAGCATTATGGTGAAAAATATATTATTTTTATTTTTTTACAGCAGTAGAAAAATGTTTTGTGTTGTTTAGAGGTATAGTGACTTCCCTGTGTAAAAATTAATGTTCTGGCTGCCTTTTTGAATATGTGCAGTTTATCTCCATGACTTCTGGGCCTCAGTAAAATCCCAGAAAGGCTGATTGTATTACCTTTGAAGTGAAGTAACTTGGTAAAAAGTAATGCCTTTGATGTCATCAAGCTTTGGCAGACTTATCTGATGTCTGTGACACAGAAAAATAGCCACAAGAAGGACTGAATTGGCATACTGCTGTGTTCTGAAAGCTCTGGAGTATCCAAAACTGCCTCTGAGTTAACTTCATTATTCAGTATTTTATCACAGCATCAAGGATGAGTGCTAAAAAAGCCCAGTTACTCAGTACTTTTTTCTTCAATACATCTGTATTTTTCCACTTTACTGCTATTCTTTGCTAGGATTAGAACCATGTATTGTGTCACATGAAGCTACCTTTGCAAAAGGAATTATTTTCAGCAGTCTTACTGAAGAATTAACCTCCTTTGGTCATGTAGCAATATATTTACTGCCAATTGTTTCCCATGATGTATGCTTTTAAAGACTTCTGTTCGCAATAAATAGCATCAGAAGAACACAATAATATTCTCATTCTTAACTATTCTGGCTGGATGGTCAAGCCCAAAGAGGTGTGGTGAATAGAGTTAAATCCAGTTGGTGGTCAGTCACAGGTGGTGTTCCCCAGGTCTCAGTATTGGGACCAGTTCTGTTAAATATCTTTATCAATTATCTGGACAAGGGGATTGAGTGCACCCACAGTGAGTTTGCAGACAACATCAAGTTGTGCAGGAGTATTGATCTGCTTGAGGGTAGAGAGGCTTTACAGAGGAATCTGGACAGGCTGGATCAATGGGCCAAAGCCAGTTGTATGAGATTCAACAAGGTTCAGTGCTGGGTCCTGCACCGGGGTCACAACAACCTCATGCAATGTCATAGGCTTGGGGGAGAGTGGCTGGAGTTGCCTAGTAGAAAAGGACCTGGGGGTGCTGGCTGACAGCAGGCTGAACATGACCCAACAACATGCCCAGGTGCCCAAGAAGGCAAATAACCTCGTAGCTTGTATTAAAAATAGTGTGGCCAACAGGACTAAGGAAGTGATCATGCCTCTGTACTCAGCCCTGGCAAGGCCATACCTCAAATACTGTGTTCAGTTTTGGGCCCCTGATTACAATAAATACATTGAGGGGCTGGAAGGTGTCCAGAGAAGGGCAACAATGCTGGTGAAGAGTTTAGAGAACAAGCCCTATGAGGAGTGGCTGAGAGAACTGGGTTCTTTACTCTGGAGAAAAGGAGGCTGAGGGGAGACCATACTGCTCTCTACAGGTACCTACCAGGAGGTTGTAGCCGGGTAGGTGTTGGTGGTTCAGCCCCAAATGGCGGCTGAGCACCACACGCTGCTCACTCACTCCCAGAGGAGAAACAGACAGAGCCTCTGTGAGTTGGGATGACAGCTTGCTGACAAAATCACCATGAAAGGGGAACAATAACAGCCAATGGCAACTGTCATTCACAACCAGTGATAACACAGAGTACCTTACCAACCCAACAATAACAGAAATACTGCACAACCCAATGACCAACCCAATGACCCAGCAGCACTCAGACTGGCTGGAGGCACCCAGAAGCATCCCTCTCTGACCAGCCCCTTTTATGGGGAAGTGATGTCAGGTGTTGTAGAAACAGCCCTGGCTACCTCAGCTCACCTGAGTTGGCTGTTTGGGAAGGTTAACTTTGGCCTGGACAGAAGGAGGGCATCCCTGAAGTAACAAGCAATATGAGAAGAATTGGCGTCAAGGGTAAGATTTAGATTGGGTATTAGAAGTTCTTCAGAGTCATTAGGCATTGAAACAAGCTGCTCAGGGAAGTGGTTGAGTCACAGTCCCTGGAGACATGTAAAGACACATAGATACGTTGCTCAGGAACATGGTTTACAGGTGGACTTGGCAGTGCTAGGCTGTCGGTTGGACCTGATGATCTTTTCCAACCTAAATGACTCTATTATTCTGTTCTATGATCCTAAATTCTTGCTTTACTCTATCATCATTCCTGGAATATGAACTTTAAAATATTTACACATTATATTAATGAATATGTCAAATGTGGTCATATATTCATATGCTTTTTGTAAAATTTTGACATTTCTTAAAATATTTTTAAAATGTGAACATTTTTAATATCTTTGTGTATTGATATACATATACACTTATATTTATTACAAAGTAAGTTGTTAGTCAGAACACAAATTAGAAGTACAATAAAAACCAGCTGGAATCTTACACACTTTAAAGTACAACAAGACTTTTCCAGTCTCTTTTTGATAACTACAGCTGTAATGTAGTACTGTGGCAGAAAAGTAAATTACACACAAAAAATCCATTTCCATGCTAATGGAGTGTGTTGTATAAGACTGTTAGCATGCTTTCAGAGAGCAAATAGATGTTATTTAAGAAACCCACTTCTTAGAATAAAGGTGTACATTAAAATTACTGTCTGAAAGATTCTAGTCAGCTAAAAAATCCTATTCCTTCTTAATGAAAGCATTTATTTCTAAGTAGAAAATGCCAATGAGACCAATGACTAGATAAAAAGCAGTGAAGAACTGTAAAGACTGAGATTTTCCATTTCAAAGCCCTTTAACTGGTTTCACAATAATGGTTTAAAAATGAATAAGCTAAGATCGAGAAATTCTGTGGATGTCAACTGGCAACAGCTTCTGCCAGTTGTCTGCCTGTACAAATGAAATTCTTGCTGAAAAGCCTTTAACTGGAAAAATACTGTGGAGGTTATAATCTGAGAACTGTCATAATCAAAGTTGAACAAGTAAAGAAATGCTCTGTGTTGGGTGTACATGGGCGTGTACATGTGTATGTGACTGGTTGACACTGAGAAAGGGAAGGAAATTGTGCATATGCACTGGGACTACTTTGCTAACATTTTTTTCCATTATGTGAAAAGATTAACAGACTTCAAAAGCGGACAGGTAAATAGCACAGTCAGAGCTGCCTGCACATAACTTCTGCTCTCCAGCCATTCTACTCAATCAGTCCTCCTGCAGGATGGTATACAGTCTATAATAACTTCTTATTACTAGAAGAGTGAGAACAGTGATGTCTTTAAAAGCAGTAGTTGAAGAGGGCTGGGAAATGCAACAGTGGAGTGATTCTTCAACATGCAAGCTGGTAATTTGCTTTGCTGGAGGTGGTGTTCAGCACCACTTTTATTTGCAATCATTTAGGGAGTAAAATGTGTGCTCCAACAAATGTTCGCAGAGAGCAAAGCAGTAAAAAATTCCAGCGACAGTGTTTGCATTAGAAGTGCTTACAAAACTATTTTAAAAAGCTGTATTTTATATTTCACATACAGTCCTAGCAGCTGCATATGTTTGTAGAAGATACTTTCTTCCTTGTAGTTAGAATGCTATGAAATGCAGAAGACCCCGTACAACTCCCTGTTCAGATTTGTAGCAAGATTTTTTTCCCATCTAACTAATGAGTATTGTATTGATGAAACATATTCATATGTCTGTGGAAGTTCTGCTTCACGTGTGAGCATTAAATATCTGTTGAAGCAGGTTGGAAGCCTTTCTCTTTCAGCTGAATCCCTCAGTGGCGTTTACTTTCTATATGAATGAGTTTCTTTCCCCCTGTTACGTATTTTATGGAGTTACCAGATCAGGCACTCCAGACTTAAAAAAAGGAAAGGAGAAAAAAATCCAAGCCCATGAATAGACATTTCAAGTAAGCTAGATTTCTAGCTGGTTAATGATGTATAGGTGAATGGGCAACAGCAGAAATGATGTAGGGGCAATGCAACAGAGCAATATGGGCAACCATAAAATTATAGTATGCAAAAGATGTTTTAATGAGGCCCTGTGCCTGGTCTTAGGCACAGAAAAAAATGCTTAGACTTACGAATTTTCTATGTAAATCTAACTTGGTGTGAGTTAAGGAGTAGCTGCTCATGTTGGTTTCATTGAGTTCTCATTCCTTTCCCATGAAACTATGGCTTTCTTTTCCATTCACTATATGCAGGTTATCTTCTAGTCTGTAGTCCTCTTTCTGTATGCTTCTGATAGTCTGCTGAAATTCTGAATATCCCATGGAAGATAAATAAATACAGACACTGTGGTGTCTCCCTGGGAGATGTTCAGCCCACGAGCGCTAGATAGCACCAATTAGGTCCTCCTTGTCTTGGCTGTAACAGCTACATTAGACCATTGTGGGTATGTCTGTACTTGTCAGAAGGTTGCATCTATGTCAGATTACAATGAATGTAACTAAGTCTATACACTGAGCTTAATGAATAAACTTGCTGTTCGTAAAAGCAATAATGTACTTTTTTCCTTAGTCAGACACTCACACAGAGGTGTGTCAACAAATGGCAAGAGAACATAGGCATCAGGAGAAAGAGTTTAACATGAATTTTTAGGATGGGACTACTCTTTCAGCAGCCAGATTTCAAGCTGGTTAAAGTGATCTGACATGCTATTAGAAGTGACTTAAAACTAGACTTGAGCTACTTTTTCTTTTTGACAGCAATACCTGAAAAAAACCCAGCCCTGTTGTCTATTTTAATCTAGCATTTAGGGTATGCTAAAAGGATGTGAAACCAAATTCTCATTCCAAATCACTTAAATAAGAATCTTTGAGCTTGAGTTTTTTCCCAAATTAGTTCTCTAAGCACTGGGTAAATTGAGATGTATTTATGAAAATTTGTCTTTCTTCTGTTTTTTTTTCTGTTTAAGGGAAAAAAATTGCAAAGCTAGTGCCAATGGAGCTAGCTCCCCAAGTTGAAACTATATATGCATATGAAGGCAATGTAGCACCTAAGATATGTCATTGTATTTAGAAACAGAGGTTTTAAGCTTTTATTTGCTGCTGCTCAAGCTGATATCTCTGCATGGCATTACACTCCAATATATATTTACACCAGCCTAACTAGAACTAGCTCAAGGGTTTTGCCATTATATTTTATTTCACAAAATAAGGATCCCATTTAATTCCTGACTCAGTTGTGAATCCAAATATTTAAATTTTTGCCTCAGTGTTGGAAATCCTAGACTCAACATTTTCCTTGACATCTCCTACTATCAAGTAGCAGAATACAAGAAGTGGAATTAGGGTAAGGTAACTCAGGTGTATACAGAAACTGTCAAAGAGAAAAAGGGTAAAGTTAGGAAATCCAAAGCTGATTTAGATTTGAACCTGATGAGGAACATCAAGAGAAATAAGAAGGGCTTCTTCAGTTGTATAAGTAGAAAATGAAGCCTAGGGAAAATGGCAGCACAGTGATAAAAAGGATTTGGTAACAAAGAACATGGAAAAGGCTGAAGTACGCAGTACTTTCTTCTACTCAGTCTTTACTAGTGTGATATATTTCAGGAATCCCAAGCCCTTGTGTCTAGAGAAAAAGTTGGGGGAAAGGAAGCCTTACTCGTGGTAGGGGAAGGCTCATTATATAATGAGCTCTACTATATAATGTATATATGTTCTTTATGCATATGAAAAACATTCCCCTTAGTAACAGATGGAAACTTTTGGAAGGCCATCACATGAATTTTACAAGTTACAAAATGTAAGAAAATTACATTTATTTTCTTGAGGAGCAGGCAGAAAGTCTTGGGTGAACTGTGAAGCTGCTGTTTCGAAATTGGCATTTGAATATCTATGCATATGTTTAAAACTAATTGGTAAAATTATGGCATTAATTGCCACTTATTGTCATCTAAGATGATGGATAAAATTCTGATCCTTACAGAACTTTTTGAAAAAAATTATGTTACTTGTGTTACTTTATGTTAGAGAGCACCTAG
>VZTU01021944.1:0-21132 GCA_013400835.1 Zapornia atra | reverse complement strand
TACTTACAAAAAAAATCCGTTTCTTCGAGTTCATGGGAGGGTTGTGAACTAGAGTGAGCACCTTACCATGACTTCTAGTGAAAACTAAGCCCTTCTGCTTGTTCTGAGTTATTTCTTTTTCTATTTGCAGGCACGTGGAACTGTCTTTTCAACTTTGGTCTCTAACAGACATGAGATTTGTAAGAGCAAATTGCAGTTAAGCATTTCCAATGCAAATCCTGTAACTTTAGAAGACCAAAGAGGCCTCCACCATCCCAGTGATTTTGAGTGTGCCCTGTAAGGTAGACAGTAATAATTCTGGTAAGAGTAGGAATATTTGTCTATATAGTGCATTGATGATGAGCAACACTTGAAGTGTCATTCTCGGCTCCAGTTTTCTTTAGGAACTAAAGCGGTACATTCCCACATGCAAACAGACACGTTCCATCAGGCCTGGGATGTCTGTTCATATTTGCAGTTTTCACATTTAACATCAAATCAAATCCGCATTTATACTTCTAACTTCAGTACATAGCCTAGTGCCTAAACCAGGAAGTTACTGACATCAATTAAGTAAGAGAAAAGACAATCCTTTCCAAGGTCATTCCCACCCTGTTTCTCACCCTATTTTTGTGCGATATTTTCATTTTTCAGTAGGATCCATAACTATGTCCTGTACTGCTAAAGTTAACACAAATGCACAGATTTGGTACAGTAGCAGAGATAGCTGAATGTAGTCTAAAATGGAAGATTTTAATCCATGAGTTTTGAAGACATGACATTATTTATGAAACTGCCAGTGGATGGAGACAAATGTTTTCAGGGTTTTTCTGCAGCAAAACAATTGTTCTCCTAGTCACACTCACTCCAAGGATGTGTGTGTATGAGATTGATCCAGTGATTTCTGATACATCACAGCAGGAGCAGTGATCCATATAACCAATTATTCCTGTACTGACACGGTGAATCGTGTACGTTTTTTCTTCAGATTATAATTTCATTGCTGCTTTAGTTTGCGCATTCAATTTCTTTATTGTTTCCCTTAGCTGAACCTTGTATGGCATCAATTCATTAATGTTAGGTAATGAGGTGGAGATTCAGGCTTATAAAGAGGAATTAACACAGACAAAATTGCAACTATATTATAGTAGCTCCATCTGTTTTACTCTTACATAAAATTTACACATTCTCATTTCAATTAAGTGTGATCGTCAAAATAATTGTAAAACCTTTCATTGTCTCCCAGACATTACAATAAATAAAGATATAATTACTTCTTTGAGCCTCAATAACACTTAGTATAAAACATGTACTTCTATTCAAGTTGATAACCCTGTCTTTATCACCTTTTTTGATAAATATCACAGTCTAAATAAAACAAATTGAACATTTTGTCAGAAAGGATTGAGGTAAGACATCTTAGCCCACAAATAGCCCACATAGTATTTTTTTAAGCAGGACTGTAAATTATTTTTTTAGTTCTCAGAATGTTCAAGGCATCACAAATTTTTTAGTCGAACAAAGACTGAAAATGCAAAATTATGTGTGTGCTTATGAGTGAAAAATCAGTTTGGGGATGCAACCAAAATTTTTCTTTTGACTACTTCAATGTTATTCCATCTGAGTTTAGTTGTTTACATTTGCTCCAATTTACTCATATTTTGAATGACAAAAAAAAATTAGAAAGCCAGACACCTTGCAAAACTGCCTAAAGGATCTGTGGTATTTTGACCTTTTAAATGTTTTCCTGTCCACACAATGTTTGGATTTGACACTTTCCTCCTTTAAAAATATACTTTCATCTAATCATCTTCTTTTAAAATAATTCAGAAAACAGTTCACTGCCAGGCTTAATTTGAAACTCAGAATTGCACTATCCATCCTCAGTAGTTATTTATTTTCTACCTTTCTTTTACAAATAAAAACCATGAGCTTGCACTGCTTCTAGCTTCATTTTTAATATCCTACATTTTATGTTTCTTCCTTGCAATTCTCAGAAGCATTTCCAAACTTTTTGCTTATTTGATTTTATACTGTAGTTTCCTTAGGCAGAACTTGCTCTCTGGTGAAAAGCGTGTTGCCAGCATGCCCACTGATTTCTGCAGACACAGGATTAGGCCCATATACGAGCTGTGTATTTAATTTTCTCCAGCAATTCTAAAAGATTTGCAGGGATGCTTTAAAACAAGTAAAGTACTCCATTATGGTAACCTATTCTTGTACTATAGAGTCCATTCATTATGCTGGAGATGAAGGCAACTTAAAGCTAAGATTATTTGTTTTAATCTTTTAAATAAGCCTGTATTTGTAATATCATCTACTTCGGAGTCTACAAAAAAGGAAGAAGGTAATAAATACCACACAAGCCTTGTTGTTTTTAATGAAGATACAACCAGGGGAGAGGAAATCAATATTTTATTTCTAATTCTGCTGATCATATTCAGATGCCCAAATGCAGATGTTGAAATATCAGTGATTCAGAGTGAATCCTGCTCAGTCACTCCCCCAAATATAAATCGCATCCCTGAGGCCCTGCCCCTGAAAAATATTTTTTCCCTGCCTCAGAGAGACATCATGATATCACTTATTCCCATTGGCAGATAATTTTAAGACTTCTAAATGCAAAAGCTTAACATCTGATAACTATGGATGGCCTTGCAAACCTTCATCAGCTATGTTTTGGAGATCTGCATCAAAAATAAGGCTTCCTTCTAACTCAGATTAACACAATTTCAATCCTCATTCTTCTTCTGTAGCTATCAGGAAAAGCTTTTACTTAAAGTGAAATTGAGATGAAGGATTTGAAGACTTTATGAGAGGTATTTGGTGAGTTTGACTGTAGATGAATGGTAGAGAGCAACTCTTAATCAGCAAGTAATTCTTAAACTTGCTCCAGAGTGCTTTTCCATAGCACATCCAATCATTGTGATGACAGATAATCCACAGAACATCCTTACTTTTCCAGATTATTCTGCATTTTTTCAAGAAATATTCAATCAATAATCAATTAATAAGACTAACAATGAAAAACACTGACTGCAAATTTGCTGATTCTTGCACACTGTAGCAGATGATCCCTCTAGAACTAATGGAAAAATTCTGTTTCTATTGAATAAATGATGCAATGAGCCTGTATCTTTAGAAGACTTGAACTACACATTCAGAGTCTATGTAATAAAAGACCTACCTCCCCTTCTTGAAGGCATGGTTTATAAATAAATAAATGAACAAACAACTCTTAATCTTACTTTGAAGACTTTACATCAGGCTCTAGAGAGAAACCAGGCATCTTTCCAAGAGAATTCTTACAGTCAGCACACTGAAAGCAGTCTATCAGTAACAAGTAGGGAAAATGCAAATTCAGCTGAATTAAAACTGCCCTACAAAAAAAGGAAAAGAAGACAACATTGATGATTAAGAACAAAACTCAGCATATGGTGACCTTATTCTACTGCTAAAAAGTGATAATCAATCACAAAGAATTAACCCAGTTAAAACAAAAAGAAATTATGCTGTAAATAAATGTTACACGCTACTTGCTCGTGGGCTGCTGGGAGAACAGTCAATAAGAATAGCAATTCTTTTTTCCTAGGCGTCGATGTGTTGTCACATTAGCACCTTTTCAAGTGAAGGCATTGTTGGGGGCTATACAAGAGAGGAGACTAAGAGGGAATAGTCAATATAAATATACCATTATTTTCAAAGTGACTAAGGTTACCAAAAGGATGGGGGAAAACTGACTTACCTGAGATCAGTGAAAGCTTTAGGAGGTACAAGGAAGGTATAGATGTGTCCTGTTAGATGATACTACTCTGGAGTCCAAGTGGAGCTTTTTTAGATAGCAATGCCCTTCTGAATTATATACTTTTTCAATAAATCATGCTTCACTTACATGAAGTTTCTCAAGAGTAGTCGTCCTGATGAGAAAATGTTACAAGTTTCACACGGTAAATGGAAGAAACTGCAGAATCTCCACAAGTCCAGATTTTCTTTGTTTGTTTTTTAAAGGAAGCCTGCCCCTGACTCTTCATTCTTCTGGTTCATTCTTTTCTTCTCAGCCCTACTGCTGTCACATGCAGTCACATGCAAATTAAGGCTAGCACATAGAACAATAAGGAAAATCAAATGCAGAATCTGGTTTCCAGCAGGATAGCTTCTATTTTTATTAAAACCAGGCAGAACTGCAGCTTATTTAACTAAAAATAACTTTTAAAACATCCTAAAAAGCTCTACACATTTATATGTACTCTAGTTCCACCATCTCCATAACCAAGACAGGAATATGTTGGCAGTCACCAGTGTTTTCCTTTAGCCTGTCAGCTGTCTTTCTCTCCTAAAAAACAAGGAATGATGTATACAGGGGTCTCCTCCTTCTCTTAGATGCTATAGGGCAGACCTGGCCAAAGAGGAGAGCCCTGCATCTGGACATACGTAGATTAAGTGACCTATTTCACATGCAGTGTTTTTTGACTGGATAACTCCTACCTATGTGCAAATGTTTCCCATTCCTCAAGAAACAGTCAGTGAACTTTCACTGGGCTTCTACAGAAGAAAGGATGAAATCACACCACAAACAATACACATAAAAAGACTCTGAGAACCTTGCCACCATCACCTGGTTTCCTTACCTTTTTAGATATTGCTCTTAATATAATTGATTGCATACAAATTAGTTATAGGTTAATTTTTTTTCCTTGATCCTCTCAATCATTCTAAAAGGGTGTAGAAGTTGTAGAGGAAGTATTCGTACATTTAATAATACATCTGTTGCACACAAAAAAGGTATGAAATAAGTATATCTAAAGCACTCAACATTCACCTAACTTTGCATTCATTTGATTGACATCATCAGTAAAAATCTTACTGGTTTCAGTGAGACTGGGGAAATGCCAAGTGGTTTTGAAAGTTCTTTTTAAAAGTGTAAAAATGTAAGATATACTAGAAACATGATCATCTTTATCTTTCACAGAGGAGAGATGTTAGTCTTTAATGTCATATTATATATTGAATGGAAATATTAAAAAAAAAATATTAAAAAGTCACAGCATTGCCTCTGCAAGAAATGTGTATTAGCAGAGAGAGGCACTTTTCATTTATACACCTATATATTGTGAAAAGTGAAATGAAAACCAAACACTTGGCCACTTATAACCATGTGATCTTAACCACCTACAGGCTCCTTATCTGTCTGCTCAAAAATAGTGTGGCCAGTAGGTCTAGAGAGATGATTGTGCCCCTGTACTCCGCATTGATGAGACCGCACCTCTAGTGCTGTGTTCAGTTCTGGGCTCCTCACCATAAGAAGGACATTGAGGTCCTCGAGTGAGTCCAGAGAAGGGCAACCAGGCTGGGGAAGGGACTGGAGGGCAAATCCTATGGGGAGTGGATGAGGGAGATGGGGATGTTTAGCTTGGAGAAGAGGAGGCTGAGGGGAGACCTTATCACCACCTACAACTACCTGAAGGGAGGTTGTAGAGAGGTGGGGGATGGTCTCTTCAGCTGAGAAACAAGAGATAGGACAAGGGGAAATGGTACAAAGCTGTGCCAGGGCAGGTTCAGATTAGATGTTAAGAAAAATTCTTTTACTGAAAGAGTCATCGAGGCCTGGAACAGGCTGCCCAGGGAGGGGATTGAGTCACCATCCCTGTATGTGTTTTAAAAAAGCATAGATCAGGTACTTAGGGATATGGTTTAGCATAGGACGAGAACAGTTGGACTTGATGATCTTAAAGGTCTTTTCCAACCTTGTGACTCTGTGACATTGCAAACTCAACATCACAAAATTCTCTACTAGAAAAGCAGTCCTGTTATATATGGTTGTTAATCTGCTTCTGTGTTGTTTCTGCTATCATGGAAATACAGGAAAATTATTTTCTGTTCTTTAAAAAACAGGAAAAATAGAAACACATGGTTACTCAATATAATCCTGCCTTGTTTTACCTGAAGAATTCTTTCCTGATGCCAGTCTTTATTCTAACTAAAAAATAAGCCTGTTGTAAAGACGGTCATATTTTTTTCTGAATCTCAAGTTTTCATAACTTCATGTTAAGTCTAATCTTACTTAACAGCTCTGTTGATGGCCATTAAGATAGCAAAAACTGAACACAAGTCACAGTGGATATTGTAATGGAAGGGCTGGCAAATATCAAATAAGACATAATATCCACATATATTTGAGGCACTTCTCCAAGAAAAATAAAGCTCATAGTACTAGGAAAAATACAGGTCAATAAAAAAAAGTAAAGGTACTGACCTATACCTGAGAGAGAAAATATTTGCTGATGCCTGCTAGAATAGATATCCATGTTTCACTGAATGCCTACAAAAGTGGAAAGTGAAAGAGAGAACAGATTCTTGTTTGGTGAATCTTAAAACAGGAAGAGAGAGAAGACCAAACTGCCTATATATCATACCATTCATTCTTTTTTGTATGTAAAAAAGACATATGCTGGAACCAGAAGCTTGTTTCAAAATGTTTAAAGCTATAAAGTTAATGGTATAACATTGCCTTGAAGAGATCAAATTCTTATGAATACATTAATCGGGCAGACCTAATTACGGCCTACCAATACTTAAAGGGATCCTACAGGAAAGTGAGAGAGGGCCTGTGAGAGTGGGAGTGCAGTGAGAGGACAAGGGATGATGGCTTCAAGATAAAAAAGAGTAGGTTTAGATTAGACATTAGAAAGAAATTTTTTACTATGAGGTGGTGAGGCACTGGCAGAGATTGCCCAGAGAGGTTATTAAAGCCCCACTGCTGGCAGAGTTTAAGGCCAGGTTGGATGGGGTATCGGGCAACCTGGTCTAGTGAAGGTGTCCCTGCCCATCACAGGAGGCTTGGAACTCTAGATGATCCTTGAGGTCCCTTCAAACCCAAGGTATTCTATGATTTTATAATTCTTGGATTATTTTGTTACAGGGAATACAAGAGGATCCCTTGAGGTAATGTTTCATGTATTTGACTCCAAGGGCACATGAAAAACTCAGTATAATGTGTGAGGATGTAACTGCCAGAACCACCTTAGAAAGTACCAAAGCATGCCTTCTTTGGCTTCAAGTCAACCTCTAGTACACCATTATAGCACCTTTCTCTATGTCCTGGTTCTGGTCAGGCCAGAATTAACCTCCCCTAGCAGCCAGCATAGGTGAGCTGAGTTACTCAGGCCTGTTTTCCATACCACCTGACATCACTCCCCCATAAAAGGACTGCATTAGAGCAGTCTGAGAGCACCTGCAGTATGTTGATGGCATCATGGCATGGGGTAACCCATTCCAGTCCTCAAACAGCCAGGAGGAAATTTTTCAGATTCAGGATCTGAACTCTTTCCTACAGGCCAGTGCCTACATCTGTTCTTTTAACTATGAATCTTTCTGAAAGAGTAGTCAAAGAAGGTGGTGGCAGGAGCTGACCCTGGTTTGCGTGATAGTCTGATGGTCTCTGAGCCTGCCCAGGTACTGGATAGTTCTTTTCTCTGTTTCAGATGGGTCCAGCCGCCGCACATAGCACTGTATAAAATTTATCCAAACACTGCTACAGGCAGTGCTCAATACAGAGAGCAGATTCCAGGTCTTACTTATTTTAGGTGAATGTCTTAAACCAAATGCTTTTTCTAAATTGAGCCTTCACATACTATCTGCTTTATTCCAACAGTGGAGATGGTGAGTGCCAGCACAATTACTTTCTTCAGGCTTATTCTACTAGCAGATACTTTGGTATGTGGGTTTGTACGTTTAATGAATAGGATGGAATTAAACATGAACTCACATTTCTAACAACAGTGACTTAGCTATCTGTTCATTACAAAAAGAGACAGAATAACTCTTTTTGCTTTTGAAAGAAAGTAGTGGCATTAGCTTGGGGTTTGGGGGTTGCTTTTTGTTTGGTTGGTTTTGGATCATTCTCTCCTGTGAGCATCACCTCAAGATGCTGAAGAATGTCTTGTAGATAGAGCCTCCCTGGATGTGAGCACTAAAGTGGACCTGGAATGACTTAGCTCTGTCAAGGCAAGGATGCTTCTGAAGATCGGGGGATGTGGCTAGCCCTACCTTAGAACAGAAAAAGCCTAGATGGACAGTTAGCACATAGACATACATGTATATTCCACCTGTTTTGTTCAGATCTTGTCTTCATCACCTACTATGTTTGTATCCCAAAGTCTTGAAGGTCACAGTGAATATTTTTCCAGGATGTGATATGTATGCAGAGGTGAGGCAGAGTGCTTAAACCTCCACACTCTAGACTGGAGAGATTCACAGGACTGGTGAAGGCGATTGGATTCTGTGAGATTTGATAAAATGTGTAAGTAACCCAAGTAAATATGCTGTGTTGCTGTTGTGGTATCACCAGTTTTATTGCACAAGAAATGCCTTGTATATGTGGCACAGACTCTGCTTCACTCACCTGAGAAGATATCTGAGTGCATCCCACAAATCAGAATTGTAGAATGTAAATATCCAGCTTGGTCAGTAATAAGCAAGTGTTCCAATCAATATATGATCATGAATACATATATATATGTTGCCTTATCCAGGTCTGTTAGGGCAATAAGAACCCTAGAATTCTGATGTGGGCAATTTTTCAACTAAATCTGTCAAAAAGAAAAAAGAAAAGATCGTTTTCCTTGTCAACATATGAGAGAATTTTAGGGATCATCCCTATTACCTTAGTCAGAGGATGTGATGACTGGATATCATTTTTGTGGGAAGCCATGAATAATGGACTACACAATCCAGTGTGGGACTTGGCCTCGAGCACCTCTGAATCATCCTGGTGATTTTAGCCACTCTGCATCACTTCATAAGCAATACCAATAAAATGAAAAAAGGGATTCTCAGATAGCAAAATGCATTTGCATATTCAGCTAGAGAACAGGTGACAGAATCCGGACTGCATTTTGACAGAACAAGCACAGCTTCTTTGTTCTCTTTCTGCCCTACACATTACAGATCTTTCACAGTTATGTTTGTATATGTGCTGTGTAGTCTTTCTCACTTGATACTCCATAATCAAAGTTAAGGAAAGTAAGTAATATCGAAGTCTCAGTCCACGAGGTGCTTTGTTAAATATTCTTCCACTAGTGCTGACTTAAAAGCAACAAAAGGGAGAAAGAGGAAGCAAGCAGGTATTCTATCGCTTAATTATTTTTTTAAATAAAGTTCATTAATAGATACCATCTAAGAAGGAAGAATAAATTAACCAATTAAAAATAATGGGTTTTCCTCTAAAGGAATTTTGTAGCAAAGCAATGGAGAATAACTTGGAGCAGTGCATACTGAATTGAAAGTCAGAAATATAACAGCAAGTATACATTAGAGCGAGGGAAAAAATCAACCCATTAATTTTCTACCAGAAATACCCAAAGGAAATTTCTTTGCAAAAATATCCGAAACCAATATTTTCATTTTTCAATCTATTCTGCCCAGCAATACAAAAAATTGGAAGGACATACAAAGCTATTATACAGTATTTTTTTAAAAAATACAACTTCCCTATAAAATAGTCATGCTTCTCAGTACTTATATTTAAGCAGCCTCACAAGACCACTTGTATTAATTTTAATGGCATAAATAGGCTTATAGACAGAAAGGGTTCATGTGATCTTTGAATCATAGAATCATAAAATAATTTTGATTGTAAAAGACCTTTAAGATCATCAAGTCCAATCATTAACCCAGCACTGCCAAGTCCACCACTAAACCATGTCCCTAAGCACCACATCTATGAGTGTTTGAAATACCTCCAGGGATGGTGACTCAACCACTTCCCTGGGCAGCCTGTTCCAATGATTGACAACCCTTTCCACTAAGAAATTCTTCCTAATATCCAATCTAATCTTGTCATAGTATTAAGCAATTGAAGAAGTTTGGGGATTTCTAGTACAGAGATCTAAACTGCTTAGTCATGTGTCAATCATCACCATGAAAAATCTTTTGAATTTATATTGAACAGACAAAAGAGGCAAAAAAGAAAAGCCTTTTAAAATTATGGAAGAAGAAAGTGCTATTAGCAAGCTGTATCACTTATCAAAGACACCACAACTACCTAGTAACTACTAAAAGTGTCAGTGTGTTTTCAACATACACTAAATCCAAAACACAGCACTGTACCAGCTACTAGAAAGAAAATTAACTCTATCTCAGCCAAAACTAGGACACCAGGTATTTTCTGGGAGAGTAACAGTTGGCTCAAGACAAAGCTGCCAAGAATGTCTAAGAAACATAACGGTTTGGAAAACCATGTGGGAGTGTTTGGGTCCGTACCATGGTCCTGTTTAGTTAACCAGTATAGTCATATTTGGGGAGGGGGGTGCTGAAAGGAAACTTGGTGCCAAAGGAAGGGTTCTTGCAGGCCCTTCTTGATAGGCGTCTTTCCCAGATGCCACTCAAGACTCAGCAGAATGTGGGGGTTGATAAGAGTTAGTTGAACTGGTGCTGAGCACCACTGTCATCTTTCCTTGATGTGACTGGGAATTACCTGAGTTTATTGGTTAAACAATTCATGGACCTCAATTCTCGGTGGATGGCAAAGGGATCATGTAATCTCCTGGGAAACCTGGTAGCTGGAGGTCTGGCTGTCTCAAATTTGTCTGTTAGTACAGTGCCAAGAGTACCATCGGAAAGAGGTCAATAAGGGTAGAGCACAGGTGAGGCAAATTGTCCCAAACATCTGTCGCTAAAGCATTATAAACCTTTCCTAAGCCTTGATAAACCTTTCCTGCCTTTTCCCTCCTACTGCCACATGTTCTTGCCCTGCCCCTTATGCTTGCTCTGGCTGTCGATTAGCCTCCCCATGAGCACTCAAGCTATGAAAGCCTACCTGCCAAGACAGCAACAGTTTTATAGCCATTTAATTCTCTGAACTAAATTGCTGCGTGTTGGGCAATTGTCAGCAAACATGCAAGGGAGGGGGAACAAGAGCAGACTGAGAGAAGAGGCAAGTTGTGGAAAGCCAGAACAACCCACACTGAGATATGCTTGGATAGATCTAGACAACCTCTCTTAGAGTTATACCACTTTCCATTACCATGTACCTTTTCTTCAAGTACGTTAAAGCCCCATCACAATGTAAATATTTCCACAATAAAAGGAACTGTATCACCAGAAGCTGTTACGATCACTGGTAATTGTCCTTTGTAAACTTTTTATTAAAGTAAAGCATGGAAAATAAAAATTCTAATGCTTCTTTCTATACAGGTATATTCAAAATGAGCAGGAAAACCTTCAGAAGGGATTAACTTTGTCACTGAAAGTAGACCTACTGCAATACAAACTTGGATAAATTAGTCAGGACAATAGATTCCTCTGAGCTGGATAAGCTGATAATAGGAGACATCTGAGCTCTCATGTTTCAGGGGATGCTCAGTCTCTAGTTGAATTACTGTTGTTTTTTCCACAGCAACCAGGGTCCTGTAAGTTTGACTTTATGTGACAGCTCGAACACAGATACTTAACAAAGGACAGGCATGTGTTTCAAGTAGAAACACAAAAAGAAGATACACACAGTCTTGAAAACTCTGGAAGAAACTTGGTTTGTTTTTATTTAACAGCAATTTAATTACTATGTAATTCCAAGTTTAAAAGAAGTTGCTTAATACAGTCCAACAGGTGCAAATCATGGCACAGCCTTAGAGGTTAAGCCCTGTATATGTGACCGTACAGTAATTTCAGCTGTGAACGACAGCCAAAATATTCAGGTCCAGGCTATATAGGGTCTTTGAAGAGTAAATGAAGTAGCTCAGGTTTTCACCCAGAAGCACGTGACAAATGAATGTCTTTACCTGAGACAACTGTCACACTCTTAGGCATTCCAAGACTGGAAACAAGGAAATCTTCATATGGAGAAAGACAGAATAGTAATAAAATTGGACAAACATAGCAATAAAGTGTTCAGAAACCACTCAGAGCCAGGGAGTTGGACAAAAATCTTCATTGATGGCATACTATTAGATGAATGTAGGGCACTATTAGAGTTTAATTTAGCAATGCGTTTATTTAATACTTTAAATATGCCGTTTTACACCGGTGTGTTTTATATGTCACTGAAAACTGTTTATGATAATGCATATTAAACTGTTATCCATTGTCAGGTGTTAAAATGTTAGGTTAAAAAAATGTACTTGTTTCTGTATATGTGCCCTTCAGGCTAATTCTCTCTTCCAGCAAGAGTATCTCAAAGCAGTAGAAGAAGCATTCAAGATAATAATATAGTTTTCTTTATGGATCTTCTTCTCTTAGCAGTGCAGCAGATGAAGTAACAAAGAATCTGCCCAGCAGGTGAATTTCTATTAAAGGCTTTCTGTGTCTTGGCAGTGGCTCACAGCATTGATGCTCTTTCACAAAACAGTTTGTATCAAGGAATCAGCATTTTTCTGGAAACAAGTCATTTAATAAGAAAATTCCTGACATGGTCCAAGTACAATGCCTAAACAGCCATGGTGTCGTTTGAATGGATTAAGAAATGTGCCAGAACCTAACTTTATTGCCATGTGTAAAAAAAAATCTGCAGCCCACACAGAGGATGGTGTCTCACTGGGGAAAAGAATAGGTTACTGTCTTTGCAAACTCGTGATTTAGTTCTCTCCCCTCAACCTCTCCCAGGGCAGAACATTTTTTGCACATTCCAGAATGACCCTTCTGAAATGGGAACCTCACGCTTTCCAAGCTAAACAGCTACAGCCCTGGCTGACACCGATGCCTGCGTTAGCTGGTCATTAGTCAGCACACTATCAGAACTGCACTGTAAAAGCACAGTCTCATCAAACCAGTTTCACACCAGTGGACACATCCAATATGCTCGTGTGAATAATGCATTCGATTCACAGCCACCCCAACCTTCCATTATATTCTGCGGTGCTTGGCAAATAAAGTCCCACACAACCCAAAGTACACTCCAGGCTGATGCTCAACACATTGCCCTCTGTGGTGAAAAGACTTCCCAGTCTGCCAAATAAATTCTTCTCAGGACACCATCCTACGTTTCCATTAAGCTATAGGAAATAAAGTATTTTATCAGGTATTTCCAAACGTGCAGTCATTTGTCCTCTGAGTGCCCCAGGAATGTTTACAACTGGATTCAGCACGAATGCTGTTCAGGCTGGATAGCAATGCAGCTCCTGTTAAAAGGACAATTTAATGGTTTAGGGCAACAATGTCCTGGTTTATAGAAGTAAGGAGGCAGAGGCCACAGGGGTAAGGGGTGGAAATGAAGAGTAATAAAAACTACAATTTCACTTTGTTGTTCTACAGAAATTAACAAATTTATCCCCTTCTACATCCCCCATTCCTCAGACCGTCCTTGTTAAAGGTGCGGTCTGTAATGTGGATCACTAGAAGGTAGAACATTTTCCTGGGGAAAGGGCAAGTATTCAAACTACTCGGGTAAATTGGGATCATAAATAAACTGTCCCAAATATGTCAGGAAAAAATCTGTTGGAAGGGGAGGAGCTTCAGTTCCAAAAGGGAAGAAAGATGGATTTTTTTTATTAAGGTAATAACAGAAATCTGAGAGTTTCTGTTCCAGCTCTGTCATGGGACTTTTTGTGACCCTGACCTATGCTCTGAATTTGTTTCTCTTGAAGTCAATAGGAGTTTTGTCATTTGTCATTTCCAGGAGTCAATGTGATTTAAGAAATTCCACTGGTGCTTGTTGACCTCCTATCCATCATCCAACGGCACAATGCAGAGACCCCTGATGCTGTGCTCGTGGCATTCAGCCTACCACCTTCCCATGCAGAGATCCTAGCTGGGAATGAAGCAGGCATTACCCAGTGCAGAGCTCTGCCTGTGCCAGCCATCTCTCCCTCTCAGCCTTTTTGCACAAGAGACATTTTGACATTATAACAAAGAGCCTAAATGAAAGGCAGACACTTGACAGCTGGACCAGGCAACTAGTCATTCCACAGGAGTCACCTCACTCAATAAGCTGCAGTGTAAACTCCCACATGATATAAGACATCATCACAGGAGTTTGTTTCAGTTTTCTTCTATAGGAGTTGCCAACCACTTATTACTGGGCGGGGGGGCGGTGTGCGATGGGGACAGACAGACAGGGGGACGACAGACACACTGCAATCACCAGTATTTTACCCAGCATACTAGATCACCATGTACCTGACCCAATTCAGCTCAGAGCTGAGCAGTTCTCCCACCTCACCACTACCTTTGAAGGAATATCTTCCAATTCTCTTTGTTGGATGAAAACATTTCATGTTTATACCTATCTCAGCTTAGCACACAGGTTTAAGCCCTGTCTCCATCATTTCACATTTCACCTTCCATTCACCAAGTAGGAGGGCAGAAGCAGGGTACCCGCAGGATAGGTGGCATGCAAATTAACATAATAAATAAAGATGCCTGTGTAAGATCTCCATTCTCATGTAATGAGTCTCCCAGATGAGCTAATATATAATCCTTCTTAATTTCAATCAATCATTCTTTTTATTTTAAGAAAATCATGCAGCAGAAGAACATTCTATTCTTAGCAGCCCAGTGCTAAGCAATATCACTTTTTGATCAGTTTTTTATCTGAAGCTGATTGAACACAAGGAGAAAAATAAAACTAAGCAATCTGCAGTTTTATTCAGGTTGAAGTTCAAGTTCTCTAGAACAAGTTCCTTCACCAGCTTGTTCCTCAGTTTCCCCATCCATAAAATGGGTGATATTTTTCTGCTTTCTGAAGTGCTTCAAATTTTGTGGAATTTTGTTCAGAGTCCCAGCTGGGAAATGACACTGGAACTTCGCACGACTTTTCTGCCAAAAGACATACTATGCAGCATAGGGACCTCTGAGTGAGATGTGCAGCAAGTCTGAAGTAATATTGCATATTACATCAAATGCAGTTGAAGATTCATTAGACCAATGTGTATTTATCTACTTGATTTATTCTGTTCAAATGGCACTCCTGGCTTCAACAGCATTTACAATGTTGTATGGTAACAGAGACCTGGGTCACAGAAGCTTTACTGGAAACTAAAAGTTTTAATAGAAATATGTCCTGTTTATGGGTGTTTTCCAGGATTTCATGCTTGCTCCTGCTCCAGCAATAATGCTATTTTCTGTTCTGCAGACCAAATCCTAGGAAGCCTTTTCTCCTGCTTGTTTTTAATAATTCTTTTTCTGTGAGAGTCATGCAGGGTTCATGACCTTCTTGGCTCATAGGAAGGGACCAGATTCTTAGCAATCCTTCACCCATCCCTCTGCAAGAATTATATGTGTGAGAGCGTGGTTCACTCCCCTCCTGCCTGGGAACCAGAGCGCTGGGCCGCATCTATCTCTCCAACTTGGCAGGGAGCTATGGATGCTCCTCCTGTCCCTTCCCCTGTCTTTTAAGAGGGCCAGAGACACTGTCTGCTTGCATTTTGGCTGGGAGGGAAGGGTGGAGCTTCAGCAGCAGATAAAGGCCCAGGGGACTTAAAAACGTGGGAAGCGCTGGTTCCCAAGGTCCCTCTGCGTGGGCTGTCTGGCCCTTCTGTGGGAGGGAAAAATGTCACGTTAGACAAGGGCCATGACAGTTACATCAGAGAGGGCAAAACCTTCTTGCCTGCATTCTAACGGTGGAAACCCTTCTCTTCCTTCATCCCCTCTGCAAACCTGCTCACAAACATGATAAGCATAGTGACAGTTGAATCCTGGGAATCATTCAGTGTCTCCCCATGAAAGACGTGCCCTTGATGACTGCCAGAAAATATGATGACAAATGTCTTTTCAACTTAGGAGTCCTTCCCAACCACCCCCAAACAGCATCAAGTGCCACAGTCAGGGAGTCATTTGTAGCTGTCACACTGCATTCTGGCATTATTGCAACATTAAACTTGAATTATGGAGCTATGAAACAATGGTGGGGTTTTGAAAGCAGGAAGATGATCTTACAGTATCATACATTTACATGGTTCCTAAAACATTAGGTAAAAAGTGAAACGCAACTTTAGGGAGCATTGCTTCATCTGAAATGTTTAGGTAGGGAACTGTGAATTTATTTCATTTTTAAACTAGAAACCAGAGTTTCCTCATTCTGTTGCACAACATTTTTATTTGTTTCACAACTGCAGTCCTGAAGGGCTTCGTGTCAAACAGCAAAGCCACCAGGAGATCATTCTGAGAAATTTTCAAAGGCTTTCTAGTAGAACATGGAACTTCCCAGTTATAGAGGGAGCCTCTACAAAAGCAGCAAGTCTGTTCAAAATGAGGACTTGAAATAAATCTATACTCCTTAAAGAAGCTTAATAGGAAAAAAACCAACAAACCCCAAGCTTTTTCTTCCCCAGAGAAAGCAATCTTTTTTTTTCTTTTATTTTTCCTACCAATCATATTTATTTTCTAAGGAATCTGGAAAACATATTTTCAGTTAAAAAATCATTTTAACTTATAGATTTAATACTTCAATTTGGAACATATTTTACTTTAAGCATATTTTACTTTCATCAGAAGCAGACATTTTTCACGTAAAAAATCCAGCTTTAAATTAAAAAAAATATTTTAAGGAAAATTTTTCACCTGACTTTTTCTAGGCTTAAATTCTTCTCTGGAATTTTGACTGTCATTTCAAAAAGAGTTTCCATAGTCCTACTTACGAACAGCCGCAAGCATTTTTAATAGAAGAATTCAGTAAAAAGTCATTCTGCAGATAGAAAAATCTATCACAAGTTACATTAAAGAGTTATAGCCCAACTTTGCAATTGATCCATAGGGTTTTCTTCAGGAGAAACTCACAGCTAAATAATCTATGGTTCAGAGAATGGAAGTTATCTAGTTAGGCAATGGATCAGTGATAATAGATAATTGATCTGGCTAAACCAGGGATTATAGGTATTGTTAATGGGAATATACAAAAACAATCCACAGCAAAATAAAATACTGAATTTTTAATGATGGGTACTTAGCACACAGATCAAAGCTAATCAAATTAATTTTTACAAATTAATTATCTGAAAAGTTTAGCAGTAAATTATCTGTAGCAATGCCGTGATATTATTGTACTGTTTAATGAATGTATGACTACATGTTAGCCTGGGGTTTATTCACAAACTGGTGAATGAACACTCATTATTTATGACTGCCCCTGTGAATCATGCTGGACAATTTCTGTTCCAGAACTGGGTGACCTGCACTCTGTATTTAAAAACAAACAAAACAAAACAAAACAAATCCCATTTTCCTACTCTGAAATGATTTGCAAAACCTCAGCCTATATTCAGTGAACACTGTACCACCGAGATAGAAAAACCTTTTAAAAGATTATCCTGAGAGAAAATTTTTGTACAAACATTTCTGCGACAAGTTACTTGGTTCTCCTGAAACTCCTCCTTTCAAATGTGCTCATGAATAAAGTCTCTACTCCCCAAAGTTGTACCGATATACACAAATAAGATGCCGAAGGGCAGTAAGCTTTATTGACAGGAACATTTACAAACATTATTTGGTTACAGTTACCCCCAGCTGAGCCATACACATACTGCAGCTGCCATGCACACAAGAAGGAAGTACATCACAACCTTTTTAAAGGCAATTGCAACAGAAAGGGAAAAGCAAGGAAAAAGGTGCATATTACATTATACATACAGATTTTTTTATAAAATATATTTTTAAAAAAGCACAAACACTTCAAGATGACTTTCATATTCTCTGGGAAGAAACTTCTCTCTGCAGACTGCAAGTTCAGCATTTTGATGTTCCAAGGCGGTGGAGACTTGGGCCTGCAGGTAAATTCCTGGCGCAAGCTTCCAAAGGCAGGGAATTGTTTTTCTGACAAGAAGCAAGGAGTGATGAAGGATGTTCTTAGGCTGTGAATTAGTTTCAGTTTCCTCACTACTCTCAGATACTTAAATTAAAATAAAATACTCCCAAGGTTTAGGAAAAAGAAAGAAACAAAGATTCCCTGTAATAGAAGTAAATATAGGACTTGCATCTGCATTTAACACTTGCCTATCATATGTTTCCATACACCTAAACTAGCACGTGTTTGTGTAAGCCCACAGCTTCACACCGTCGATGTACCAACATACAAAAGGGACAATTTCCCAACGCAGCTAAATAGAAGTGCTGTTCTGTGCCTCAAAGTCTTCTTTGCAAAAGTTGCAGCTCTATTTCCAAAAACCTGCAGCAGAATCCTTTCTCCCAAATTATTCAAACTTCATCTGAACCTACAGGAAGAGATGGTAAAAGATAAGGTTTCCAGCAGTATATGGACAACTTCAATGTACGGCTTCCTCACATCAGTAACAAAAATGATAATCTTCTACTCTTCACAAAACCAGCAGCTGTTTGGGTCCTGAAGAAGCAGCAAGGAGATGAAAGTCCTCAAATAATTTTCTTCTTTTATGACCCTAGGATCATGGGATCATCACAGGGTCATTGCAAAACTCAGGCTGGAGCCTGAGACTCAGGAGGTCTCTTGTTCAACTCAAAGCTGGGTAGCCCAGCCTTCACAGACCACAAACCAAATCACAGCTGGTCTTACTTTTGGACCCTTCCATACTACTGTTACGAAAAAATTGCCTGTTAGATTTTGTATGCCATCCTATCAGGTTCAGATCTGACCATGGTGATCTGTGACTTTGTGGCTACCAGAAGTCAATTCCAATCAGATACATCTGAGGACTTCAGTGAGTACGAAAGGCAATGCTCTATGTCCTTCAAAACCCACCACAGGTATATATATGGATCAAAAGAAGTGTGGCCAGCAGATCAAGAGATGTGATTTTGCCCTTCTGCTCTGGTGAGATGTCACCTGGAGTTCTGTGTCCAGCTTTGGAGCCTTCAAAACATGAAGGACGTGGACCTGTTGGAATATATCCAGAAGAGGACCACAAAAATGATCAAAGGGCTGGAGCAACTCTCCTATGAAAACAGGCTAGGAGAATTGGTCTTGTTCAGCTTGGAGAAGGGAAGGCACCAGGGGGATCTTATAGCAGCCCTCCAATACCAGAAAGGTGCCTATAAGAAAGCTGGGGAAGAACTGTTCACGACGGCATGTAGCAGTAGGATAAGGGGTAATGGTTTTAAACTCAAACAGGGGAGATTCAGGTTGGATATTAGGAAAAAGTTCTTCAATATAAGGGTGGTAGATCACTGGAACAGGTTACCCAGAGATGTAGTGGAGTCCCCACCCCTGGCAGCATTCAAGGTCAGGCTTCTTGGGGCTCAAGTGACCTGATCTAGTGCTTACTGCAGAGGGGTTGGACTAAGGGGTTGGACTAAATGACTTCTAAAGATCCCTTCCAACCCTACACACTCTATGATTCTATATCACCCTGCTCGTTCTCATTTTTTGATATGGAAGGCAGATACTAGCTACCTGAGAGCCTTCTCCTCTATCTCCATGATTTTGAGCTAAGGCAGTTTTGTACTGCAGCGCTGAGACTGTTTACAAATGAAGGGAGATAGCACAATTAATTGACAATAGTTCTGCACTTAGATTATAAGAATAATTCTCTTCGGACACAGTAAGAAGACACTACCTCTCAGTAAATTTTTTATGCAAATAGATCATATCCAGGCATGTATACACAAACATAAGATAGGACAGAGAAAGCAAAAGCAAACCACAAAACTGTATATTGATCCTTCTGTGTCACCTGCAGACAGGAGAATAAAAAAGAAAGTGGAAAATGTCATTAATTCAACTTAGAAAATTACTGCAGAGTTCATATAAACAGAGAACATGTGAACATATATAGTGCCACACCATCATTATATATATTTTATTTCAAGAATAAGATCATACTTGATGATTCACACTTGGCAATTCTTTTCCTGCATCCTCAATGTCTTCAGAATTATGGGCTGTGTTTCTCACCAGAAAACTTTGCTTATCTTTCTCCCTTCTAAATCTTGTCACTGCCTTTAAACTGACGACTAGCTGAAAATATCAGCACCGTCAGTTATAAAAGGCTGCTGGTCTGCCATCCCAGACAGGGGGACTAG
Organism: Zapornia atra; assembly: GCA_013400835.1. Lineage (NCBI taxonomy): Eukaryota > Metazoa > Chordata > Aves > Gruiformes > Rallidae > Zapornia > Zapornia atra. The sequence continues at coordinate 1,233 of VZTU01021944.1, read as the reverse complement.
ATTAGGAATGCATGGATTTCAAACCACATAAGCGAACACGATCTTCTTTTCTAGTTGTGCATAGTTTCTGCTGCTTCCTCTGCTTCCTGAAACTCTGAAGTTTTTCTCTAGTGAACCAAATATTGTCAGGGTGTTTTTTTCATTTTCATCCTTTTTTGAAAGACTTTCCCACCTGCTAAAAGCTTCACAGAAAATTGAAGAAGGAGTTTACAGATAGCATCTGCAGTATGCAAGAGCCAAAAACACAGGGTGGAAGAAAGGAGCAGGAAGACAGAAACACAAGGATAAAAGGTGTTGTTTTTCTTTCCTGACTGTTTTCTATAAATAAAAATAAACTCTTTCTGGGTAGCCCAAGAACCAACAGAGCATCCCATACAGCTCATCTAGAAATGGTCTCTCTCTTACTTTTCTGTGGGACAAGTAGTCTGCCAGGTTACACATCCTCTCAAGTTTTGGACCAAGCATATCATATATGAGAAAAAATAACAGTAGGTACCCCAACTCACAAAGCTATTTTATGATTTTGGACAAGGGGAATGCTTTTTTTCTCCATTGCAAACTTAACTGTACGATCTTCAGCAAGTTGCCTCACCTTCCTGTGCTTCCATTTCTCATCTGTAAAGTCAGGACAATAGCATTTTCCAGGTATACTGTGAGGAAAAAATACATTAAAGACTGGGAGATTGCCCAGGTAGTACAGTGGTAGGAACATAAAGGAGCCAAAATAGAGTTTTGCTATTAAAGGTTGTCATTAAAATACGGAGTAGAGCTCCTTATTAGAGCTGGCTGGAACACTTCCCATCAAATACACACTGATTTCATCATTCAGCTTTCATTAGAGCCAAAAGCTTTTTAAAAAAAAAAATCTCAGTTTTGTCAATGTTTTTGAAGGAAAGGTTTCTTTGATCCAGGCTGGACACTTCAGTTATTTCTAGAGGCAGGGGTCAGGCTTTTCAAAGCATCTAAGAGGTTTATCTTTGACCCTATGAAGAAGAAAAGGTTGAAACCTAAAAGGCTACTATGCTACACAATCATCATTGTCCAGCCGGTCCTGCCACTCCTGACTCAGAACACACTGGGGAGAAGAACTCTTGTGCTAAGCAAAGAAAGTGTCGCTTCCAGAAAGGCCGTGGAAATGAAACTGCTGGGCAGGGTTTTCAGCAGCTGCCAGCTAATCCATTCAGAATCAGCCAAAGGGCTTGGTCTGACCTACCAACTTTGGTATAAGTATGA